>CAUYRT010014407.1:0-11184 GCA_963574885.1 Lepilemur ruficaudatus
CTGGTACTTTTCGAAGATTGTGCTGATATGTTAAGGGCCTTTTGATTCTTTTTGAGTTGTTAGGTGCTTAAATGGTTCTTTTCTTTTAAACTTTGTGAAGTGCTTTCCATTTTGCAAACATTTTGTTATTGAATGGCTTTAAACAACTGCTTATTACTAGACATTGAGCGATTTACAAGTTTGAATGTTTAATTGTATTTAATACTTGACTCTTTTCAAAAATTTCACAGCTACAAATTTTTTTTTTTTTTTTTTTTTTTGAGACTGAGTCTCAACTCTGTGGCCCGGGCTAGAGTGCTGTGGCGTCAGCCTAGCTCACAGCAACCTCAAACTCCTGGGCTCAAGCAATCCTTCTGCCTCAGCCTCCCAAGTAGCTGGGACTACAGACATGCACCACCATGCCTGGCCAATATTTTCTGTATATGTATTTAGTTGACCAATTAATTTCTTTCTATTTTTTGGTAGAAATGGGATCTCGCTTTTGCCCAGGCTGGTTTCAAACTCCTGACCTTGAGCTATCCGCCTGCTTCAGCCTCCCAGGGTGCTAGGATTACAGGCGTGAGCCACTGCGCCCGGCCTGCAACTACAAAATTTTTAAAGAATAATACAATGAACGCTCATATTCTCTTGATCTAAATTCAGCAATTAACATTTTGTGACATTGAAGTTAGAAAGTGTATACACACCAATTTTTTTCCAAGCCTTTTGACAGTAAGTTGCAACATCAAGAATACCCAAGAAATCTAACATTAATGCTATAGGATTATCTAATATGTAGTTCTTTTTATATTTTTCCTGTTTTTTCCTTTTCATCTAGGATCTAGTCCAGGAGCACTACTTTGGTCATTCGATTCTCCTTTAATTTGGACTAGTTTCCTTGCCTTTACTTTGGTTTTTTGCCATTGACATTTTTAAGGACACCAGAGCAGTTGTCTGGTAGACTCTCCAAAAATCTGCATTTGTCCATTTCCTCATGATGAGATTATCCTAATCAAAGCATGCAGGTGTACATTTTGCCTAAGAGTTGCAAATGTATGTGTATGGAAATAGTGTGGGTTTACAAAGCCTTTTGTAAATATCGCCTCATTTACTACCAAGTAGTAGCAAAACACCTGACCTTGCAATAAGCATTGTTCCATTGAAAGAAATTTTACATTTTATCCCTGGAAGTCACAGACTGCAGAAAACTAGCAGATTAGGCAAAGTCTTTAAAATAAAACAGAAACAGAAGGCTGGATTTTGACACCTTTAGATACAAAGTGTTTTCAGATTTGACCTAGCTGCTAGTATTTAAATCATCTGTGCTGCCTCTGAGGCTTTTGAGCATGTGACCCTTATACTCATCTCTCTTATAATGTGGCTAAAGAAACTTCAGTCCTAGAGAGGTTAAGTTGCTGAGGAACACATAATTAGTAAGGGACAGAACAGTCAGGTCCTCAAACCTCAGTCCCTTGAAGACCCAGGTAATTTTGTACCAAAGCTCCAGTGATTTGCATTTATAGGACAAATATAAAGTATAATATTAGCACCTTCAATAATTAAGGGAGGTGAAGGCATCAGGGATACCACAGAATGAAATTTTATCTTAAATACTATAGGAAGATCCTAAATTTATTTTATACATTTTTATATACCATTTAAGGTAATATTTTATATCTCTTTGCTATTTTTCATAATAACTTTCTTTTTTAGGTACAAGGCTTTGGCCGACCAAGTGTATACCATGCTGCTATTGTCATCTTCCTTGAATTCTTTGCATGGGGCCTATTGACCACTCCAATGTTGACTGTAAGTATTGCTGAGCTGGGTTCTTATTTGTAAAGTGTTCTTAGGCATACGTCCCCAGGTCTGTATGTCTAGGTATGTGTTTGGGAATTGCTTAATGGTGATTTAAGACTGCTTATTTCATTGGGTTGTTTCTACTGTGTGGTTTGTGAACTACCTATGAGAAAACCACCTCTTTAAATATTCCTGGGTAGCACTGCATTTCCACTGAACCAGAGTCCTGGGGGTGCTGTTACACAAATTAACTTTATATATTTAGGAAAATCTTTAAGATACCCTTTGGGAAATAATTACAGAGCATTGTTGAAGTTTGTAACTTCTTTATGGGGATGTTAATGGCCTTTGATTTAAGGACTTCACTAAAATAGGAGATTGGTAGGTAATTTGTAGCAATAAAAGTAATGTAAGAATGTCCATATTTCCATTTTTTTTTTTTTTTTCTGAGACAAAGTCTTACTCTGTTGCCCGGGCTAGAGTGCCATGGCATCATCCTAGCTCACAGCAACCTCAAACTCCTAAGCTCAAGCAATCCTATTGCCTCAGCCTCCTGAGTAGCTGGGATTACAGGCATTTGCCACCATGCCTGGCTAATTTTTTTCTATATATTTTTAGTTGTCCAGCTAATTTCTTTCTGTTTTCAGTAGAAAAGGGCTCTTGCTCAGGCTGCTCTCTAACTCCTGAGCTCAAATGATCTACCCACCTTGGCCTGCCAGAGTGCTAGGATTATAGGCATGAGCCACCGCACCCGGGCCAGAGTGGTACATTTGATAAAATTGATAAACCTACATTGACAGCCCATTATCACCCAAATTCCATAATTTACATTAGGGTTACCCTTAGTGTTCTATTATACATTTTATGAGTTTTGATAAATGTAAAATGAATGTATCCATCATCATAGATAGTATCATACAAAGCATTTTTATTGCCTTATACATCCTCTTTGCTCTGCCTATTCATCCTTCCCTCCTCAAACCCTGGCAACCACTGATCTTTTTATTGTCTCCATAGTTTTGTCTTTTCCAGAATGTCAACTATTTGGAATCATGCAATACAGACAGTATGTAGCCTTTTCAGATTGGCTTCTTTTACTTATTGTGCATTTAAGGTTCTTCTATGTCATTTAATGGTTTCATAGGTAATTTCTTTTTAGCAAGAGTCTGGATGTATTACAGTTTATTTATTTATTCACCTACCGAAGGACCCCTTGGTTGCTTCCAAGTTTTGGCAATCATGGATAAATCCGTTATAAAAATCTGTGTGCAGGTTCAACTCCTTTGGGTAAATACCAAGTGGCGCAATTGCTGGATCGTATGGAGTAAGAATATGTTTAGTTTTGTAAGAAACCACCAAAGTGGCTGCACCAGTTTGTATTTCCACCAGCAGTGAATGGAGTTTCTGTTGCTCCACATCCTCCCTGGCATCTGGTATTGTCGATATTCTGGATTTTGGCCATTTTAATAGGTGTGTAATGGTATCTTGTTGTTTTAACTTACGTTTTCCTGATGACATATAATGTGCTACCCCTGCTTATTTCCCATCTGTATATCTTCTTTGGTGAGATGTCTTTTAGGGTCTTTGGCTTCTTTTTTAATTGGGTTGTTAGGTTTCTTATTGTTGAATCCTAATAGTTCTTTGTAAAATTTAGTTAGCAGTCCTATATCAGGTACGTCTTTTGCAAATATTTCCAGTTTGTGGCTTGTCTTTTCGTTCTCTTGACAGTATCTTTCACAGAGTGGAAGTTTTTCATTTTAATGAAATTCAGCTTATCAATTTTTCTTTCATGGATTGTGTCTTTGGTGTTGTATTTAAAAAGTCATGGTCAAACCCAGGGTCATCTAGATTTTTCTCTCATGTTATCTTATAGGAATTTTGTTGTTTGGGTTTTACATTTTTTGTGTATCGATGTCCAGTTGTTCCAGCACAGTTTATTGAAAAGACTGTCTTTTCTCCATTGTATTGCCTTTACTTATTTATCAAAGGTCAGTTGACTATATTTTTATGTGGGTCTATTTTTGGGCTTTCTATTCTGTTTCATTGATCTCTGTGTCTGTTCTTTCACCAATTCCACGTTACCTTGATTACTGCTGCTTTATATTAAGTCTTGAAATCAGGTTAGTGTTAGTCCTTCAACTTCGTTCTTCTTTTTGAACATTCTGTTGGCTAGTCTAGGTCTTATCCCTCTTCATATAAACTTAATAATCATTTTGTTGAAATCCGGAAAATAACTTGCTGGGATTTTGATTGGAGTTGTTTTAAATCTTTAGATAAAGTTGGGAAGAATTGACATCTTGACAATGTAGAATCTGTGTATCATGAACATGGAATAGCTCTTCCTTTATTCTTTGATTTCTTTTATCAGTTTTATAGTTTTCCTCATACAGATGTTATGCATATTTTGTTAGATTTGTACCTGAGTATTTCATTTTTGGGGGTGCTGATGTAGTGGTATTGTGTTTTTAATTTCAAATTCCACTTGGTAGTTGTTTTGTTTTCATCATTTCATTGATGACAGCATGTTCCTTGTCTGTGTTCTCTTGTTGCTGTTAAGCTATTAGTCTAACTAACTGTCGCTCCTTTGAAGGCAGTCTATCTTTATTTCTCTGGCTCCCTTTAAAAATTTGCCTTTTGTTTTCTGCAGTGTTAATTTGATTTGAGTGTGGATTTCTTTTTATACACCTTAGAATTTGTTAGGGTATTTTAATCTCTGCATTGATGTCTTTCATTGATTCTGGTAGTTTCAGCCAGTGGCTCTGAAAGTATCATCTCTGCCTTATTCTTCTTACAGAACAAGTTTACTTGAATCTTTTGGACTATTAGATCCTCTGTGTCTCTCACTCTTTTTTATATTGTTTTTGTCTTTCCATACTGCATACTGGATAGTTTCTTTTGGCCTATGCTATGGTTTGAATGTCTGTTCCAAAACTCATGTTGAAATTTAATTGCCCTTGTAATGGTATTAAGAGTTGGGGCCTTTAAGAGATGATTAGGCCATGAGGTCTCTGCTCTCATGGGTGAAATTAAACCCTTATGAAAGGGCAAGTTTGGCTCCCTCTTGCTCTCTTTTGACCTTTTGCAATGCAGTAATGCAGTAAGAAGGCCCTTGCCAGTTGTAGGTCCCTCAGCTTGACTTCCCAACCTCTAGAACTGTGAGCCAATAAATTTCTGTTGATTATAAGTTACCTGGACTCAGGTATTCTGTTATGGCAGCACAAAACAGAATAAGACAGCCTACTTTAGTGTTTAGTAATTCTCTCTTTAACTGTTTCTAATCTTCTGTTAAACATACCTGTTGACTTCTTAAGTTAATATATTTTTTTCTGCTCTGAATTTCTTTGTGTTCCTTTTTAAATCTGCTAGGTACTTCTGTATAGTTTCTAGTTCAAAAGTTTCAAACATGTCTTCTATATCTTGGAACATAGTAAGCATATTCATTTTAAAGTCTTCATTGGATAATTTTAAAATGTGAAATTGAAGAGAGTCTTTGGGGTTTTTTAAATTTTATTTTTGTTTTATTGTTTTGTGTTTGTTTCTTGCTCATAGTGTCTTTACTTCCTTTTGTATATGGTTATCTTTGTGTGTTGGTCATTATATTTTAAAAATATATTTGTATGGTTGATTTGAAAGCCAGAGTATAGCCTCTTCAGAAGTGATTTTAGGTTTTTTCTACTAGGCATCTGGAGGTGCTACCCGTTTAGAAATATGCAAATTTAAGGGTCCATACCACAGTTTGTATAACTCTTTGTTGGGGGAGTAGGTGGTGGGAGGGTGGTATCCACTTAAAAGTTGTTGGTAGTTGAGGAGAGTAGCCAATAAATAATTTATTTTTACTGCAGGTGTTTTGTGACAAAAGCAACTTTGAGTGCTGGGCTTATCTTTTTGGGTTCTTGCCTTCTTTAGATTTTGCCTCACTATTTTGTTGACTCTTTGCACTTTTAAGATGTTTTGTGTATTTCACTGATATTTTATAATTTTTCATTACTGGGTTTATCTTTTTTATGTAGCCTGCCATTAACAGAGGCAGGAATCTTTTCCTTTAACTTGCATTTAAATTTGTCTTGCTGTTTGTTTGTTTTTTGTAGGTTCTACATGAAACATTTCCTCAACACACATTCCTTATGAATGGTCTCATTCAAGGTGTGAAGGTAAGGACAATTTTTGTATGATTCATAATGAACCAAAGCCAAGAATTTTAACTCTGGGGGTTTAAGGGTGACATAAGGAAACAATTACTATTTGTTCTGGAGACTGAAATGTAAATTTTTAGCTGGGTTTCCAAAGTCAGAATAAACTACAGCACAAATACATTAGACCATTATAAAATGGTTTATGGGCAAAAGCAGTGTATAGTACTTTATAGGCCTCCCTTCATTTTTTATTAATGTATACATATCAATTTATAAAGGATTTAGTTATTATGTGAGCTTTTAACTGCTCTATCAACAGAATAAGGCAATTGCCACTGTCTTCTTTTTAGATAGACTTTGAGACTAAGAGAAAAAGATAGATCAGGATTTAGTTGGCTATTTAGTCTTTTGGCTAGGCTCAATGCTCTAGCCATGACTTTGAGTTCTCAACCACTCAATTTAATTAGCATTAAGTCATCATTTCAATTTTAATATATGTCAGAAAAGCTTATTTTCAAAAAGGATTTGAAGATGCTTATATATAAAACAAAGCAATTTAAATAAAGGTTGAAACTGAAGTTTTTGATACACATTGAGAGGAAGAGGAATATCTTTTAAGAATCTGGCATGAGGTTGTTTGAGTACCCATTTATAAGCAGTGTAGAAGAAAAGAAAAACTAAATTAATGAGAGAGAGCACTGATAAAGACATACCATATAAGTTTGTCCTTATAGGAGATTCTCAGGGAAGTTATTCCACAAATCTTTTATGTTGTGGAGAGGCTGATAAAATTATTTTAGTGTGATTCTATAGAATAAAACCAACTAAGTCTACACCCTAAAAATGAGTAAGTAGCATGCTATGCTTTCACCTATGGACATTCATAATGTTATCTAAAAAACAAGAAAGAAAAGGTATTTCAGTTTATTCAAGGGTTTGATTAAGGACTTAACTGAACTTCAATAATTATTGTACTTTAATTATTGACCTTCTGTAAGGACTTAAATACTTTAATAGTTGGTTACTGTTTCAGGAGTCAGAGTATAACGATAGAACTCTGTAGTAAAACATAAGATTAAGATGTATTGTGCATATGAGCACAGTGGAATGAATATGGCCTCAGATTGCATTAGCTTTAAATCCCCTCTGTGCACCTTGTTAACTATATTACCTTATTCAAATAATTTAACCTCCCTAAACTTGAGTTTCATGATGAAATGGGAAAACGATTAAAGTACTTTCTAATAGGGCAATTATGAGCATTAAATGAGATAGTATATATAAAACTATTAGCGTAGTGCATTCATGTGGTAAATACTAAATGGATGTCACAAAGAAAAATATGTTAAAAATAAAACCAAACTATTAGAATGAAGTATTGGCAAACATTTTTCTTACCAGTTTGAGGAAAGATTTTTTTTTTTTTTAGAATAAGAATTCATAAAGGAATAGATTTGAGTCAGTTATACCAATACTTTAACTTTGGTCAATTTAAGTCAAAGTGACCATCATCAAAAGACAAATTAAAAAATGTTATTTGTAAAATATATAACAGAAGCAAGAATACTATTCTTGACATAAAAGTGCTATCAAAGTAAAACCATAAGAAAATGATATCTTAGAAGATCAAAGAAGGATGTAGATGTAAGCTGACACCTTATAAAATGTCAGTATAAAAATAAGTTTATCTCTAGTAAGCCAAAGAAGCCAAAATTAAATGAGATAATATTTTTGCCTATCAAATTGATTTAAAAAGTTCAAATTGGGCAGGGTGTGGTGGTTCATGCCTGTAATACCACACTTTGAGAGGCTGACGTGGGAGGATCACTTGAGGTTAGGAGTTCAAGACCAGCCTGGGTAACACAGTAAGCCCCGTATCTATAAAAAATAAGAAAAATTAGCTGGGCATGGTGGCATGCACCTTTGTTCCAGCTACTCAATGGGCTGAGGCAGGAAGATCGCTTGAGCTCAGGAGTTCAAGGCTGCAGTGAGTTATGATGATGCCGCTGCACTGCAGCCTGGGTGACAGAGTGAGACCCTGTCTCTTAAAAAAAAAAAAAAAGTTTAAACTGACAAGATGTGGTTTATTCAATGTGTGATAGGACAGGTCCTGTGCTTACAAGAGAAGATACATTGATACAACTTTTCTGTAAGGCAGTATTTTAAGAGTTTTAAAAATATCCATATATTTTAATAAAGTAATTACATTTCTAGAAAGTTGTTCTAATCAAATAGTTATTCTAAGATTCAGGTAAAAGACTATTTGTTACAGTTTCATTTTTAATAGTAAATATAGAAGTAATTAAAATGTCTTAACATTAAAAGAATATCAACTCCATCAGAAACCTTCATCTCTACACATAGCCATGGAAACTAAACACCCTTCTGCTGAATGATTATTGTTTTAAGGAGGAAATTAAGAAGGAAATCAAAAAATCCTTTGAACTAAATGATAAAAGAGGCACAAGTTACCAAAATCTGTGTGACACAGCTAAAGCAGTCCTGAGAGGAAAATTTATATCCATAAATGCCTACATCCAAAAGACAGAAAGATCACAAATCAACAATCTAATGAATTGTCTCAAAGAAGTGGAAAAGGATGAGCAAAGCAACCCCCAACCCAGCAGAAGGAAAGAAATAACAAAGATCAGAGCAGAACTAAATGAAATGGATAACAAAAAAACTATATGTAAGGTTAATAAAACAAAAAGTTGGTTCTTTGACAAAATAAACAAAATTGACATATCTCTTGCTAGATTAATGAGAAGCAGAGAGGACTCTAATAAGCTCAATCAGGAATGAAAAAGGAGAAATTACGGTTGATACCACAGAAATACAAAATATCATCTGTGAATACTATAAAAATCTCTATGTACATAAACTTGAAAATGTGGAGGAAACATTCAAATTCTTAGAAACACACAGGCTCCCTAGGCTCAATCAGGAAGAAACAGAATTCCTGAACAGACCAATATCAAGCACAGAAATTGAAGCAGCAATAAAAACCTTCCTAAAAAGAAAAGTCCTGGACCAGATGGATTCACACCTGAATTTTACCAGACCTACAAAGAACTGATGCCTATCCTGCAGAAATTATTCCATAACATCGAAAAGGAAGGAATTGTCTCCAACACATTTTATGAGGCCAACATCACCCTGATACCAAACCAGGAAATGATGCAACAAAAAAAAAAAAAAAAGAGAAAGAAAGAAAACTACAGACCAATATCCCTTATGAATATAGAGGCAAAAATTCCCAACAAAATCCTAGCAACCCAAATTCAGGAGCTTATCAAAAAATAATAATAATAATAATTCATCACAACCAATTGGCCTTCCTCCCAGAGATGCAGGGATGGTTCAACATACTTGAATCTATAAATGTAATTCAACATGTAAATAGAAGCAAAAACAATGACTATATGATGTTTTCAGTAGACGCAGAAAAAGCATTCAACAACATTCAGCACGCTTTTATGATAAGAACGCTTAACAAAATAGGCATAGACAAGACTTATATAGAACTGATAAAAGCCATGTATGACAAACCCACACCCAACATCATACTAAACGGGGGAAAAATTGAAAGCATTCCTGCTTAGAACTGGAACCAGACAAGGTTGCCTTCTATCACCACTTCTATTCAACATAGTGCTGGAAGTCCTAGCCAGAGCATTCAAATAAGAGAAGGAAATCAAGGGCATCCAAACGGGGGCAGAAGAGGTCGAACTATTGCTCTTTGCTGATGATAATGATCTTATATCTAGAAAACCCCAAAGATTCTGCCATGAGACTGCTGGAACTGATAAACAAATTCAGCAAAGTCCCAGGTTACAAAGTCAATGTACAGAAATCAGTAGCATTCCAATTCGCCAACAACAGTCCAGCTGAGAACCAAATCAAGACTCAGTACCCTTCACAATAGCAACGAAGAAAATAAAATACCTAGGAATATATTTAACTAAGGAGGTAAAAGACCTCCACAGGGAGAACCATGAAACACTGAGAAAGGAAATAGCAGAGGACATTAATAGATGGAAAACCATACCATGCTCATGGGTCGGCAGAATCAACATTGTTAAAATGTCTGTACTACTGAAAGTGATTGACAGATTCAATGCAATCCCTGTTAAAATACCAAGATCATTTTTTGCAGATCTTGAAAAAATTCTACACTTTGTATAGAACCAGAGAAGACCCCGCATAGCCAAAGCAATCTTAAGCAAAAAGAACAAATTGGGAGGCATCAATTTACCAGACTTCAAGCTATACTACAAGGCTATAGTAACTAAAACAGCATAGTATTGGCACAAAAAGAGAGACAGACCAATGGAACAGAACTGAAAACCCAGATATAAAACCGTCCTCATATAGCCATCTCATCTTTGACAAAACAGACAAAAACATACACTGGGGAAAAGAATCCTTATTCAATAAATGATGCTGGGAAAACTGGATAGCCACATATAGAAGATTGAAACAGGATCCGCACCATCACCTCTCACAAAAATCAACTCACGGTGGATAACAGACTTAAACCTAAGGCATGAAACTATAAGAATTCTAGAAGAAAATGTTGGAAAAATTCTTATAGACATTGGCCTAGGCAAAAAATTTATGAAGGAGACCCTGAAGGCAGTCACAGCAACAACAAAAATAAATAAATGGGACCTGATCAAATTAAAAAGCTTCTGCACAGCCAAAAAAAATTATCATGAGAGCAGACAGACAACCTACAGAATGGGAGAAAATATTCGCATGCTACACATCTGGTAAAGAGCTGATGACTAGAATCTACGTAGAACTCAGGAATATCAGCAAGATAAAATCAAACAACCCTATCAAAAAGTGGACAAAAGACATGAACAGAAACTTTTCAAAAGAAGATAGACTAATGGCCAAGAAACATGAAAAAATGCTCAACATCTCTAATCAGGGAAATGCAAATCAAAACCACAGTGAGATGTCACTTAACTCCAGAGAGAATGGCCTTTATCAAAAAGTCCCCAAACAATAAATGTTGGTGTGGGTGCGGAGAGATAGGAACACTCATATCCTACTGGTAGGACTGCAAACTAGTATAACCTCTGTAGAAAGCAATATGGTAGTTCTACTTGTAGCTGAAAGAGCTACAAGTAGAACTACCATTTGATCCAGCAATCCCATTACTGGGCACCTACCCAAAGGAAAAAAAGACATTCTATAAAAAAGACACCTGCACTGGAATGTTTATAGCAGCATAATTCACAATTGCAAAGATGTAGAAACAACC
>CAUYRT010014409.1:0-20232 GCA_963574885.1 Lepilemur ruficaudatus
TACACCTCTGACAAAGGAGATTCTGATAACAAGAATCTACCTAGAACTCAAAAGAATTAACAAGAAAAAATCAAACAACCCCATTTATAAATGGGCAAAGGAGATGAACAGAAACTTCTCCAAAGAAGACAGAATAATGGCCAGCAAACATATATAGAAAAGTTCAACATCTGTAATCATTCGAGAAACGCAAATCAAAACCACAATGAGATACCACCTAACCCCAGTGAGATTGGCCTCTATCAAAAAATCCTGAAACAACAAATGCTGGCGAGGATGTGGAGAGACAGGAACACTCTTACACTGCTGGTGGGACTGCAAATTAGTGCAACCTCTGTGGAAAAGAATTTGACGATTTCTCAAAGAGCTAAAAATAGAATTACCATTCGATCCAGCAATAGCATTATTAGGCATCTACCCAAAAGAGCATAAGACACTCTGCTATAAAGATACCTGCATCCGAATGTTTATGGCAGCACAATTCACTATTGCTAGGTCGTGGAAACAACCTCAGTGCCTGTCAATCCATGAGTGGATTATTAAAATTTGGTATATGTTTACAATGGAATATTACTCAATTATAAGAAACGACAGTGAGCTAGCACCGCTTATATTATCCTGGATTAAGCTTGCACCCATTATTTGAAGTGAGGTGACACAAGACCCAAAGAATGGGCCCCACATGTACTCGCCATCAAATTGGTACTGACTGATTAACACTACGGTGCTCAAATGGTGGTGGTGTTCACTAGGGCTTTTGGGGGTGGGGGGTATTCCCACATCTGAGAGATGTGGTGAGCACTATGGAGGGGAGGCGCATGCTTGAAATGTATTGGGGGATGGAAATTAGAGGTCTTAATAGGGGGAAGGGAATCCTCTAAAACTGATTTATGTGAATAGCTGTACCACTTTGAAAATTTACTAATAACCATTTAATTGTACACTTAAAATGGAGTACAGGCATGATATGTAAATTGTACTCCAATAAAGAAAAAAAAAGACCGTGTGAAGAAGATCCCAAAGGTAATCACAGCAACAACAAAAATAAATAAATGAGACCTGATCAAATGTAAAAGCTTCTGCACAGCCAAAGAAACTGTCACAAGAGCAAACAGACAACCTCCAGAATGGAAGAAAATATTCACATGCTATACATCCGATAAAAGGCTGATAACTAGAATCTATACAGAATTCAGGAAAATCAGCAAGAAAAAATCCACCCCATTAAAAAGGGGGCAAAGGACATGAAAGAAAGTTTTCAAAAGAAGACAGACTAAAGGCCAACAGACACATGAAAAAATGCTCAACATCTCTAATCATCAGGGAAATGCAAATCAAAACCACGATGATATGTCACTTAACTCCCATGAGAATGGCTTTTACCAAAAAGTCCCAAAACAATTAACGTTGGCGTGGATGTGGAGAGATAAGAACACTCACACACTGCTGGTGGGACAGCCAACTGGTACGACCTCCGTGAGAAGTAATATGGGGATACCTCAAAGAGCTACAAGTAAAACTACCATTTGATACAGCAACTCCATGACTGGGCACCTACCTAAAGGAAAAAAGGACATTCTATAAAAAAGACATCTGCGCTTGAATGTTTACAGCAACACAATTCACAATTGCAAAGATGAGGAAACAACTCAAGTGCCCATGAATCCATGAGTGGATTAATAAAATGTGGTATGTGTATACCATGGAGTTCTACTCAGCCACAAATAACAACGGTGATCTAGCACCCCTTGCATTTTCCTGGATGGAGCTGGATGGAACCCTTTTTACTGAGTGAAGTATCCCAAGAATGGAAAAACAAGTGCCACATGTACTCACCATCAAATTGGTATCAACCGATCCACACTTAAGTGCACATACAGCAGTAACATTCATCAGGTGTCGGGCAGATGGGAGGGTAGGAGGAGATGGGTATATTCACACCTAAAGGGTACAGTCCGCACCATCTGGGGGAAGGACACACTGGAAGCTCTGACTCAGCTGGGGCAAAGGCAATATACGTAAGCTACACATTTGTGCTGCTGTAATATGCTGAAATAAAAGTAAATAAATAAAAATAAAGGTCAGTTGTATATACACGCACATTAGCGATAAACAATTTGAACAGTAAATTTGAAAAAAAACTCAATTGATAACAGCATACAAAATAATAGGCTGGACGCAACAAGATGGCTGACTAGAGGATCCTAACATTCATCTCTTCCACAAATAATAACCAGAATAGCAAGTAGATAACCACGAGCTGAAAAGAATGTCTAAGAGGGTAGATCTCTCTTTAGAGAAGAAGTGACAAGGACACTCTAAGGCATAAAATCTCAAAACAGAAGCATTGAGAGGGAAGCAAAGTAGCCATCTGTGGTTGGCTCGAAGACAGAAGGAACTACCCATTGTGGAAAAAAATCTAGGTGAGACAACTCCCACTGTCATATTTCCACCAGATGCCTGCAATCCCAGCTACCAGATAACTCCCGCAGCCCTTACAGGCTCTGAGCCTAGTACACAGAGCTGCACAAAGTCCATGCAACTACATTGTGTCAGAGAAAGAACTCACTGTAGGTGCCACTCACCCCAAGACTCAGGCTACTGTGGCATGGCTGTGGCACCATTTTGAAAGCAAAGCCAACACTGGACTACATCTTGCTCTGGGTCCCAGTAGACCCCCCCATCTCCACACCTTTGGAGCTCCACTGACATCCCCCACATGCAACCACAGGGCGCCAGCATCAAAATGTCAATTGGAGACAGCAACATGGACAGGTTCCTGGCACTAAGGCAATGCTGTGCCCTAATACCCCAGGAATTCCAGCACAACAGGGAAGCTGCCTACAAGACACAGGGACTATAGCACAGGTTCCCCAGAGCCTGGAAAAAACTGCCCGAGCATGCTGTCACTGAAAGCAACCCACTCCCCAGCAGTATCCAGACCACCACACACCACAGTATGGAACCAAATCCTAATCTTCCCAGGCTGCTGCTGCCTCCTTCCCAGGTACTGCTGCATGTACCATATTGAGGTACCATACCAAGGACCGGCCTGCCAACACTACCAAGGCCTGTGCATACTGGCCACAGGTATGAGGACCAGCCCACTGGGAGCCCATCTGGGGGCCCACTCCCACTACTGCCAGTACCTACACATCTTGGGGGCCCAAGTACCAGCCAGCCTTTGCCACAACTGATGGCCATATGCCTTACCTAGTACCCAGGGGCCTGAAGACCTGCTCACTTGAGACCCACCAGCACCACCGATGACACCTCCATGAGCCACCTGGGGGTCAGAGGACCAATTGATCTTAGTCCTGTGTCTGCCAAAGATGGTACCCCACCACACCACTTGCCCTGCCTGACACTCCAGTTGCCAGCAAGCCTCACAGACTCCACAGCCACTAGGAAATATGAAGACACTGCAGATGCTGATGACAGCTGAAAAAATCGAGAACACCTATAGACAATACAAAAAACTACAAAAACACTTGTGATAATTAGTAAGTTCAAAAAAATCATATGGCTACTACACTACAGTGCCTACCCAAAGCCAAAGTACTCTACCCACACCACTCTATAGATAAATCTACAGGAAAGTCTTCCCCTGTGAAAGCTACTACATAAAATTGGAATAAGCAATTGTCCACCAAATAAGGATATTAATGTCAGAAAACACACACACACACGTGTGCGCACGCAGCATTTGCATGCAAGAAAGCATGACACCTCCGAAGGAACACAGTAATTCTCCAGCAACACACCACAAAGAAAAGTAAGTCCGTAACATACCTAGAAAGAAATTCAAATAATAGTCTTAAAGAAACTTGGCAAGATACAAGAGAACACCTATACAGAACACAAAAAGCTCAAAAAACAATTTATGATATCAATGAGTTCAAAAAATAGATATCATAAAATAGAACCAAATATATAATCTGATATTGAAGAATTAAATGGATAAAATTTGAAAGTACAATTGAGAGCTTCAACAACAGACTAGATCAAACAAAATTTCTGAACTTGAAGACAGGACTTTTAAAATAACTCAGGGGAAATGATGAAGTCTACATGAAATATGGAGAAAACATTCAAATTTGGGGAGCTCAAAAAGGAGGAGAGATGGGAAAGGCACAGAAAACCTATTTAGTAAACTAACAGCTCGTAACTTTTCAAGTCTTAGAAGAGATAATAACATCCACAGGAAGCTCAAAGAATCCCAAAAGGGATTCAATTTAGAAAAGTCTTCTGCAAGGCACATTATAGTTCAAACTGTCAAAAGTCAAAGGTAAAGGATTCCAAAGACAGTAAAAGAAAGACCACGATATGGATCAACCTAAGGGTACAACAATTAATGAATGGATAAAGAACATGTAGTACATAAAAAGAATGAAATTCTGTCATTCATAGCAACATGGATGAGCTTGGTGGACACTAGATTAAATGAAATAAATAAAGTACAGAAAGATAAATACCACATGTTCTCAGTTCTTTGAGGGAAGAAAAAAAAATTGAGCTCATGGAAGCAGAGAGTAACATTGTGGTTATCAGAGACTGGAATTGCAGGGAAGAGGGGAAGATAGGGAGGTTGGTTAACAGACACACAGTTACAGACAGATGGAAAGAATAGTTCTAAGTTTTCTGCAGCAATGTAGGGTGAATGCTGCTAAAAATAATTTAGTGTGAATTTTCAAAAAGAGGATTTTGAATTTCCACAACATACAGAAATGTTAAGTGTTTGAGGTGATGGATATGCTAACTATCCTGATTTGCTTATTATACATTGTACGCATGTATCACAATTATCACTCTGTATCTTGAAAATGTGTACAATTGTCAACTAAAAATAAAAGAAGGGGAAAAAGGAATTCTTACAAATAAATTAAACCAAGAAGGTGCAAGATGTTTGCACTAAAAACAAAATATTCTGCTCAAAGAAAACAAAAATTTAAATGGAAAGGCATCCTGTGTTCATACTGTAAATATTACAAACATGGCATGATCACTGTATGAATTTTACCTCTGCTAAAGAAAATCTTGCTGGTTACCAGCTAGCACTCTTAAAAACATACAGCAGTCCCCACCCGATCAGTTTTGCTTCCTGTGGTTTCAGTTACCTAAGTCAACTACGGTCCACAAATAATACAGTATTTTCAGATGATGTGGGGAATACACTCGTGTAACTTTTATTACAGATAATGTATAAATTAAGCATCTGTATGTGTGTTTAGGAAAAAATAGAGTTAGTTACTATTTGTGGTTTCAGGCACCCACTGGGGGTCTTGAAATGAGTGTCTAGTTTCTTGCAGGAGAACCTGGTGTAGGAAAAGCATTTCTGGTGAATGATGATGGTATCAGGAAGCCACAGGTCCATCTTCTTTGTGGCCAGCTGATGTCACTTGCAGGCAGGGCAGCACTTACATCACAATAAGCAGGAGCTACTGTAGTTGATTGTTCAAAAATCCTTAGCAAAGCATTTGGTAGATAGCTGATGCATGGTACTTTTCGCAACTACCACTCAATAATTAGTTTAAACACAGCTAGACTTAACCAGTACAATAAAAACATAACAGACACCATTGAGTGAAGGTCTTTTTATACACAGCTAAAAGAAACAGATTTGAAGAACATACACTGTGTTAAGCACCCCCACCATGCCCCAAGTCATGAAAAACGAGATGTTATAATTCCAAAAAAAAGCAGGATTCCCACTGCCTTTCTGGACAGGGTACAAAAACGTTGGCCATAAGTGAGCCTGGAATGTTGTGTAGAAAGGACCTGACAGATTAGGAGGATTGGGGACAATGAAGGGGAACAGAGAGTGGACTTAGGGAGAAAAGCGGTGAAGTTAGCTATCTCCCATACAAAAAGGGCTAAGGGCCCTTCCTTAGTCCACATCCATTGACTCGGAACATGAGAGGAACCCCTGGGCAGGGGATGCTTTGGGGCCAGGTGAATCAGGAGGCAATGAGAAGCACTGTGCTGCGTCTTGGCGTTGGTAGAAGAGAACATAAGCTGCTTCTGACTGCAAGAAGAAGAAAGAAATCTCAGTCTGTAAGTTCGGGAGAAGAAAGGGTGGGCAGTCAGGTAGTCACAGGGGTAATACCTCTATCTGGCTCTCAGCCACAGGTGAAACACTGCTGTCATCAAAGTAATGCCACTGTCCGCTGTCTTTGTTACGGGCAAATGTCGTGTCTGTAAGGGAGCAGGAGACCATCCAAATTCACCCTCCAGCCACTGGGAGATGTCTAGACTCAACCAAGACCTACTGGCTCACAACCCCAGCTACCCACCAGGGATACCCTAACTACCCCAGTCAAGACCCTCAAAATGATCCCCGTGCTCAGAGCTTGGCACATACAGTGTCCATCACGCAAGCCACCATAATGGTTTGATACTGCAATCAGATCGTATTTGTACAGCACTGGATCCGACTCATTCTGTGGTTTGATGACAAACTCAGAAAAATCCAGGTCTCTGTGGATCAGAAGATGGTTAGCACTAGTGTCACTGTGGCCACTCCCTATGTTCCCCTGAACCATCTTCCCCTATCCCCAGACCGAATAGGGAACTCCACAAGAGTGTCTAGTTTCTCGCAGGAGAAGCTGGTGTAGGAAAAGCGCTTCAGGTGAATAATGAGGATCGCAGGCAGCATCCAAAGGTCCAGCTTCTTTGTGGCCAGCTGGTGTTGCTTGCAAGTGGGGCAGTACCTACAGACAAAACCTGAGTCAGTAAACAAGAGACTTCCTGAACATTCTCTTTGTACTATTTGGCCTTCCTGTTCCATGTCTACTCCATACAGATCCCATACCCTGCCCATTACTTTGCTGTTTCTGTGCTAGAGAGATGCTGCTCTAATTGTAGAGCCTGCCTGTGTCCCTCCAGTTTAATTCCTTCCTATTTTTTTATTCCTTCATTCACAAGGACTTAATGTTTCACCCTTTGGTACTATACTCTCTATCTAGTCCGTGCAAATTTTGTTCAAGACTGGCTTTGTCTTCCTGGTTCTTTGTTTACTTTCCAAATATCTACTAAATGCCTACTGCAGCCCAACAGCTACAATGAGAAACACTTGACATACTTAAAGATTCCTATCTCAAGAGGTTTATGTTCTAATGGAGACAACAGTGTCTTTAAACAGATTACATGGCATGACATCAAGCAGCAATAGCTAGAATGAAAAAAGTGATGAGAGAATGAAAGGAGAACAAGGGCAAGTCTGGGAACATTTTTTATAGTAGTAAGGCAGGCCCTTAGAAGGTGATTTTGAACAGAGACTTAAGTAAAGAGAAGTTCCTGCCGATATGTGGAAAATACTTTTTCTGAGAAAAAGAACCCAGAAAAAGACCCCGAGGTTAGAATAACCTGGAGTGCTATAGGCCATTGGGGCAAATGCGTGCATGAAGGAGAATATGAAAGGGCATATTTAGAAAAGAGGGCAAGACCTGGTTGCTTAGTCCCAGGGACTCTATCTGGCCCCCTCACCATAGGTTTTCTTCCTCCAGAGTCTCCACAGTAGTGAAGAGTTCGATACACTCCTGTAACCTCACCGGAGATTTCTTCAGAACATACTCTGTGCAGTCATGCTTCACAAAGTTCTAGGGTTAGAGAAATAGACAGCTGAGTGAGAGAAACAGTGAGTGTGTAGTGGAGAACACCTGCAAAGAAAGTGTCAGCAACATGAACTCTGATGATAGAATGTCCAGGTTTGAATAGTAGCCCTGCTGCTTATTGGTTATGATAATTTATTTCACCTTCTGTACCTCAGGTTCCTGACCTGCAAGCAGGGATGATAATGCCTATAACTTACTCATTGGGTTCCTCTGAGGATTAAAAGTTAACATTGGTTAAGTCCTTACAACAGTTCCCACTTAGCATATATTGAATATGATATATCCATCTGACATTATCATTTATTACTACCAGTACTATTACAAAGATGCTGGACATTGCAACAGATTTAAAAAAATAAAAACAGACAAAAGGCTTTATATCTAGAAAAAAACCTAATCAAAAGGATTTAGAGGAGAACTTCCTAACAGTCTCTTCTCACTGCACTTCCTCCCTACAGATTCCCAAGAGATGATCTATCTTTTGCCCAAAAGAGAAACAGAAATTTGCAGCCCTGGGAATTATCAAATGGGTAATTCAGGTTCCAAGGTTGGACTGGACCTGAACCTGGTCCCAGTTCTCTTCACAGTTGCAGGAGTTGGGGGAGGCAG
Source organism: Lepilemur ruficaudatus (assembly GCA_963574885.1). NCBI lineage: Eukaryota > Metazoa > Chordata > Mammalia > Primates > Lepilemuridae > Lepilemur > Lepilemur ruficaudatus. The sequence goes on from CAUYRT010014409.1 coordinate 8,223, forward strand.
AGCATAAAGACAGGCGAGGGGACACATCTGACCATGTCCCCAGCCCCTAGGATCCTACTTACCTCAGCCTCCACCTCGTCATAGTAACGCTTCTTCATCTCTGGCTCCCAGTCAATGGCGATGTATGGCTGGGCTAAAGGTGAGAAGCAGGTAGTCAAAAGGCCCTGCTGCCAAGAAATTCCCCCACCTAGCTCCCTTATCCTGGCCAGCTTACAGCTGAAGGAGACACTATGGCCATCCTCACTGATAGCTGAACAATCACTGGTACCACTGGAATTCACTATCTGCAGGGTGAACAGCAGCTTGCGCTGTGGTCGAGATGTGCCAGGGGAGCTGTCTGACGGGGCCTGGCTCCTGCCCAAGACTCTAGACCTGGCCCTGGTATGTTCTGGCTCAGGGTCCCGGGGACCGTCCCCTGCTGTGTACCCTGCCTTAGAGACGTTGTCTTTATCTTCTGTATCTCCTAAGACAAGAGAGAATTTCAGATATGAAATTATGTAAGTCCCAGAGGTCTGAACTACAGTGTATATCCAAAGAACCCTGGATCAATCAGACCTACCCCAGACTCCCAACTCCTGATCCTCACCCAGGCTATGGGACCACTTGTACAGGCACTCGTCCTCGTCAACGCGCTCTCCTTCCTCTTCTTCACCTTCCTCATCCCCACTGTCCTCATCATCTGAGTTGGGCCTGGTCACATAGCGTCTGCCAGCAGAGAAAAGGGCGCTCTTGAGACAAGGGCACTTGGGCAGAGAGAGGAAGAATCCAGGACTTATTATAGGAGGTCATTGGTCAGCCTACACACAACCAGTCGTTAATTGCAAATACACGGAAGGCAAGCACATCAGCAATGACATGACAACTGTATGCCATAGGAGTATGTATTTTAGTATTATAACAAGCCAATGGTAAACAAACACAAATTGCTACACATTTCAATCCGGAAACAACTCTGAGTAGTGGCGTTCAAATACAGAATGAGGGAGGAGAGATTAATCTACAACCAGTAACCATATAATCTACTGCTTTGTTAGCCATGGAAAGGATTCTGAAATTTAAGTCTGACAAAAGTCTACTGGTAAAAGCACAACTAACCATGCCTCTCTAAGGACAACTATGTACAAGATTAAGTTGCCTATATTTGATTTTTGCTCATTTCTATACTCTCAAAACCTAAGTGGGGCAGTGGTACAGCTGGACGTGTAGAGAGGAAAAAACACTACACATTGAGTTTGATATGTCTTTTGGATGTTGAAAGGCAAGTATCAACAACTGGTTATTTAGGTCAGAGTTCAGGCATCACCTTTTCCCTCCTGCACAGGAAGGACACACTCACGAGAGCCGATGCAGTAGAATGCAATACAAGTTATCCCAGGTGAGTTGGTCCCAGGGCACTGACACCAGGAGCGGATACCCAAAGAGCACGAGGCCATGGTAAGAGTCATCACAGTCCTGCGCTGGAATGCGTTCCCGCAGGTAGACAGGAACTACAATGTCCTCTTCTGTGCCCTCACTTTTCCCAGCCCTATCTGACACCTCGTATCTGTGAAGGAGGGGAGTTCAGAAATCAGGTCAGGTCCAATCAGGACATTCAGATGAAGATTCCCTGGCTCTGTCCCAGCTATTTCACATACTCACAGCTTAAAAATACTTTGAAAGGACCTGAAAGGTCACCAAACGTCTTGTGCTTTACAAAGTGTTAGATAATTTTACACAGTACTTTGCTGTTTATATAATCTTTCTAAAATGTGCTTTGGCATGAAAAGGGTACTGGGAAAAATTACATAATTTTTTCTTTTTTAAAAAAAACCATTATACAATTTACAAACATCTCTTTTAATTTTTGATTACTCCCAAATTTAACTTTTCTCTAAAAGGTCTTATGTGCTGAAGTTTTTGAAATTCATAGTGATTAGTGCTATTTCAAAAAACACCCTTTTTGTTTTTGAGAAATAGAAATAAATAGTAAGTTCACGTCAGCATCTGGTACACAAGGCACTTAGTAGGTGCTGAACAAAATACATATAAATCGGTAGTCTTTATCTCTTAACAAGGAAGAAAACATCTAAAGATACGCAGTCTAAGACTGTGTCACCCCACTGACTGTAAGACACATCACACTGGGAAGTACCAGGTGAATAAGGTGAGGAAAGAAAGAGAGAAGGTAGCCTAGCTGGTGTCATACAGAAGGAAACAGGAGGTGTCTTGGTGCCTTGCTCACATGAAGATATCATCTTGGTCTAAGATTTCACTCAGAGATTCTTCTACCTGGTAAATCTTGTAAAACCGGTGACTGAAAACATTGGCTACCATCATCTGGAAATGGAATGCAGAAAGGGGATGATCAGTCTACAAGGTCTGCCTATGCCCCTCCACCCCCCTTCCCCTGAATCCAACCCTTTCTTCATCTGCAGATTCTCACCCTGCCTGGCGAGACACCTGTGTGTTTGGAGAGAGCCACACACAGATCAAAGATTTTGCCTTTCTTGGGAACCACAAGCCAGTGCTGAGAAAGAAAAAAGCATCCACAAAAGATTAAAAAGGTGTGTGGTGGGTTAATACAGGAAACTTTGAAGTATGACAGATTAATAAAAGTCTGCCCATATGTCCCGCATAATGTGTCCATTTTACCATACCTGCTCTGGTCTGAGCTTTGGATCCATGGATACAAAGAAGACCTCCATGACCCTCTCATGGCTGACAGGCAGTGGGACACTGAGGTAGCAGAAGGGATCAAAGGTCACGGACACATTGCCACAATCAGGACACAGCAGTGTGGACTTGAAGAGGCCATGAAAAGTGTCCACAATTACTGAATCATTCCGCCGTTTGTGGTTTTGCCAGGCCTCCTGAGCGACCTCCTGTTGACAATGCCATAGTAGGAAGGAAATGAGAGGTGAGGGTTGGATCCTGAGGCAAGGGGAAACCAAGAGTTGGGGTAGATACCTAGAGGGTTAAGATTAGGACCACTGTTATCCAGAGAGAAAGTTACCTGGATATTTGGAGACCGTGTTTACTGTCCAGGTTGGAGTTTATTTTGAGCAGGAGACTGGGTTGGGGTTAATTCTTAGTTTAGTGTGGGTAGATGTGCTGTTGGAGCTAAACTTCAGACTAAGGTGGAGCTGATATCAGTATGAATAAATTATCAGAACAATAATGTGTTGGATATCCTAGGGAGGCCAGAGAGTCTCTGAGACAGAGGCTCTGGTGGACTTCAGCGGGCTTTCGGTATGGAAGATTTTCAGGAGTAGTTTACCTGATCTGGCCGCCCAGCAGCATCGCATAGTTCCACATACTCCATTGTCTTGACCCGATTGAGGTCCTCATGCAGCCCATCCAGGAGGAAAGACAAGAGCTCCTGTAAATCATGTTGCTGGTATCCCAGAAACTGGGATGCAAAGTGTCCAACCTTGGACTAGAAGGAGGATTGGGGCCATCAAACAGGAAGTCAGGAGAGTGAAAAGAAATGTATACATATATGTTATAAGGGAAGGGAAGCAGAAATGGAAGGTTGAGGCATACCTTGAATATGCGGGGTACGATGGAGCGGTGGTGGCCTGACCATGCCTGCTTCACCAGGTCTGCAAAGGCCTCTGCAATCTCACCTTTCATGCCCAGAGGGTTGCAGAAGTTGAGCTCCTTCACGTGATGGTTGTTGAGGAAGTACTCAGTAAGCTGTGGTACATTGCTGAGGCACTGCAGGAAGCAGATGACAGGTGAGTAAAACAAAGAAGGGACAAGACGGCCCAGGTGAGAACACAGAAAAGAAACTGAGAAGAACAAAAGGGGAAGAAAGAGAAGTGGCAGGAGACTGATGACAGAAGATAGCAATATTTTAGAAGAAGAACGTAGTAACAAGGGAAGGAAAAGGGAGAAAGAGTGAATGATAGAGTTAAAGGTGTTAGTATTTCAGCAAGAAATGTGGTAGGTATGCCATTCCAGACCTGTGAGGTCCTAGCTCCCATCTCACCTGCTGCCCTGCCATGCCATCTAGTCCCCTACCTCTATTCCCACACCCTAGCTCTTGAATTCCATCCTAGCTGCCAGACACAGTCCCAACAGCCTAACCTGCAGGGCCGAATTCATGAAGCATGTGTTGCCCAGATTGGTGAGGCCACAGACACCCGGCTGGCCCTCAAAGTCGTCATCCTCCTCCAAAACGCTCCTCCTGGAGTTGGATGAGAAACTGTATTAGCTGAGGGCCTACTACATGTGGATGAAATGTGCTCATGAGCTCAGTCCTCCTTCCTACTGAGACCCCACCCATGGATCCAACACCCAGGCCCAGGGACTCACATGGAGTGTGGCTGTTCACTAGGCCAAACGCCATCTTTGTCTCGGGTCTCCATGATCACTACCTGGGTTCAAAGAAAGAAAAGAGGAAAAAAGGTACTAATGAGGCCTTTTGGCACGTGGGCCTCACTCTTCCCCAACGCAACCACTTCCAGTTAAGTCTAGGTACCAGCTGTCCTGAACAGAAAAGCCCTTCTTAACACTTACCTGCCCAGGCCTGAGGCAGGTGTCAAGCACTGTGTCGTCTGTATTCTGCAAATGTTCAAAAGAGCCATCCGAGTTCTTGATCCACAGTCTCGTCTCTTCCTGAGGGTCCACAAGAAACTTTTCCCGAGCTGTGCGCAATACAAGGTCTAGAGAGGGCAGTGGAGCAAATTACAGGTTTTCCTGGGAACCAGAATGACTGTCCAATCTCAGCATCAAACTTCTGACTCTTCCCCACTACCTACATACTTAATATCCAAACTTGGGTACCGTAAATCTTCAAACGACTAATTCACGCTTAAAATAGGAGACCCCCTGGAATGCCACAGATGTGCCACACCACCTAAGCCACTGAAATGCAAATCACATGCTCGAGGGACTAAGGAATATAGTAGCTGTGGGTTGAATCGTCCTCAAAAAAGATACATTGAAGTCCCGATCCCTGGCACCTATGAATGTGACTTTATTTAGAAATAGGGTTTTTGCAGATGTAGTGTCAGGTTCAAATGAGGTAACACTGGATTAGTATCATAGTATGTGTGTCTACGCGTGTACGTCTATGTGTCTACGTGATCTTATAAGCACACCAGGCCTAATTACAGACATATACACACATACAGAGAGACACCATACGATGAAGGCAAAGATTGGAGTGGCTTATCAATTTATAAGCCAAGAAATGCCAGAGGTTGCTGGCAACCAAAAGAAATTAGAAAGAGGCAAGGCATTTTCTCCTCCAGCTTTCAGAGAGAGGCTGGGCCTGCCGACACCTTTAGTTTAGGCTTCTGGCCTTCAGAACAATGAAGAGAACAAGTTTCTATTGTTTTAAAACACCTAGTTTTTGGTACACTGTTATAGCAGCCTTAGAAGGCTGTCTTAGTCCATTTGGTACATAACAAAATAACTGAGACTGGGTTAATTTATAAGCAACATTTATTCCTTGCATTTCTGATAGTTGAGAAGTCCAAGACCAAAGTACCAGAAAATTCAGTGTCTGGTGAAGGCTGCTATCTGCTTCAAAAACTGTGTCTCTTGTTGCATCCTCAAACATTAGAAGGGGTAAACAGCTGTCCTGTATCTATTACATAAACGTGCTGATCCCATTGCTGAGGGTGCTCTCATGAATTAATCAATTCCTAAAGGCTCCATTTCTTAATCCTACCATATGGGCAATTAAGACACATTCAGACCACAGAGAGACTAATAACAAACCCTGGCACTAGTAAGTGGGTTGCTGCTGTAAAACATAAATAAATAAAATAAAATAAAAATGTACAACTGGATGTGTGAGTAATGAGTAGAGGAGTTGTGAGAGGCACAACAGTAAAAACCCAGATTGCCTCAAATAGAGGCATATTTCTGCTGCTAGAAATATGAATATTAAAGGCAACTCTCGTGAAGTCTCAGATCTAAGAGAGTAAGAAACACATTATGAGTCACAGCAGAGAAAATGCTATCATCTTAGAGAATACAGTACACAAGTTAACACAAACAGAATGCTGCTAGAAATACAAACATTAAAGGTACTTCTGATGGGGGTTTAAAAGGAAGTGAGGAATATGTTATTGGATACTGCATAAAAGGTGACCTTTGTTATAAAGTGGCACAAAAACTGGTTGGATTTTGTTCTGCTGCTGGGAGGAGGTATGTATTAATAGCACTTGTAAGGGATAAATTTGCATATTCAGCTGAGAGGATTTCTAAGCAAAGTGTAGAAGGTACGGCCTGGTTTATCCTTGCGGTTTAAAGCAAAAAAAAAAAAAAATGAAAGAGATAAATTGAGGAAAGGATTGTTAAGCAAAAAGGAACAACATCTCAGCCTACCCAGGCAGTCTGGTCTGAAGGTACAACCAAGAGTCTGACAGGATAATAGTTGGCAAAAGATGCTAGACATGTGACTCATCGATGCAATCAGCCATCTCTACAGAAACCAGAATAGAGATGTAATTATCCCAAGAAGATCTGTGGAGGACCCTTTGTCTGATGGTGTAAATACACTTGACACCCATGAAATACTGACAAAGATTTGAGAATTTTATACAAGCAGAAACCCTGTCTTTAAAAAGACAAAGACAGGATAAAATGAAGAAAAAATGCCTCCAAGGACAGAGCCACAAATGCAGAAGCCAAAGAAGACAAAGTAATGGCCCAGAGGCCAGGCCTAATGCGCTCTCTGTAAGCCCAGAGGCAGAGCAATGAGCCAGACAGGATTATTCTCAAGCACTGAGAACTAGCAGAATTTTCCCTGCTGAGTTTGAGACAAGTAATCCCCTTATTCCCTCCAATTTCCCCCTTTCAGAATGGTAAGATCACTACTGTATTTTAGAATTAGATAGCTTGTTTTCTCATTTCACAGGTTCACAAATGAAGAGGAATTTTGTCCCTCAATGAAGGAAATCCAGGGTCTCACTCATACCTGATATAGACAATTCCAGTGATTACATATGGGACTTTCTGAATTGATATGTGGGTAACAGTTTGGGCTTAAGAGTTCATACTGGAATAGATGTAAGACTTCTTTATGTGCTGAGATAGGATGAATGCATTACTTTGGGGGGCAAGACCTGAATTAGGGGAGGTAGTGGTAATAGCAGGAAGAATTCCAGCCTCCAGAACTGTTAAGGGAAAAATTTCTATTTTTTTTTTCTTTATTGAAGTATACTTTACAAATCATGCCTCTACTCCATTTGAAGTGTACAGTTAAATGATTTTTAGTGAATTTACCAAGATGTACAGTAGTAGCTGGGGAAGGGAATTAAGGGTCTCAATAGGGGGAAGGAATTCCTCTAAAACTGATTTATGTGAATTTCCACTGTTTTAAGCCACCCAGTTTTTAGTACTTTGTTTTGTGCCCATAGGGAACAAAATACAATAACCTATATTTCATCAGTGGACCCATCACCACCACCATCAACTGTCACCAGTGTTTTTTCACTTCTCCAAAATCTGGCTCATATCCTTTCAGGCTTCTAAAACCCAACCAACATATTCCTGAGCCCGCTTTCGGAAATTACGTCTGAATCTGTGCCTCCTGAGCCAAGTCATCAAGGCCCATCCCCTAGACTCACCAACAGTGTCTGTGCAGCTAAACTGAGCTGCATGAAGTGTGTTCATGTCACTGTGCTGGGCAAGTAGAAGCTCTAATGGGTAAACCTCAACCTTCCGCTTATTGGAAAGCTCCACAACCTGTTAAGGGGAGAGAGGTACACACATGTATCTATCTTACAGCATATATACACAGATGTAGCCACATCTGCAAAAGCACAAAAATACATCAGGGTAGACAGTGATAAGCATAAATGTATCCTACACCCAGCATTTACAGTGACATATACACACCTGTGGTCCCACCCTGGACTTACCACCTCCCACACCTTCCAAAGTATCCTCCCCAAATGCCCTCTCTACCCACTGTACCTTGCGTTCAATAGGTGGTTGACCATTCGTAAGACCATACCAACTCACTAGCTGGTGCCAAGCAGCCTCTGGGAGAAGCACATAGTCCTCACCTTCCACCAGCCGCTCCTTAAGGCGCCAGTTCACCTGATCTTTGGGGACCACAGAGAAGAAGGAGGGTAGGAAATCTACAGAATAACTTTGGGAAGTCCAACAGAGTTCTAAAAGATTGGCTTGTGACCATTCATAGAGATAAGCAAAACGGAAGTCCAGAAGTAGTGCAGGTTATCAGAAGGAAGCACAGGTACCTTCAAAGAGTTCAGCATTGTTGATGCAGCCTGGGAAGGTGCTGGAGTCCTGGTGCCCGCCTTGCACATACACTTCCCACTGTTTATACCAGTGCTTCTCTACAAGGAACCTGCAGTCCAGAAAGGTAACAAAGGTCTCTGGTTATCTGGAGGTTAGCTGTATGACTCTTTGTCATTATTAACTGCAGACAGGCAAATGTCACCCAAACAAGAAAAATACCACAATGACCAAGAATTCATGAAATCAACTGCCACCAAACACTGATCCACCATTAACCTGCTCCTTTCATTATGTACTTACAATGTTTCTGAGGGATCTTTTTTCTTAATCAAATTTATCAACATAATACAAAGTAAATCTACTAAAAAATGAACTTATCAATAACAAACAATGTTCAGAAAAGATCATATTTAATGGAAAATAACTTCAGTAGTAATCTCACTGAAGTGAGAAATTAGTCAAAGATTCCTAGTCTCCCTATAATCTACATCAGAGAACTAACCAGTATAACGAAATAATCACTCATAAATAATGAATAACAAAATGATAACAATTCAACTGACACCAACTATTTTACCACGTGGTTAGCACTATTCTAAAAACTTTCTAGATAATTAACTTATAACAGTTATAAGAACTGTAGGAGGTAGGGACTAGGTAGGTAAAAATGACAGTTTTTTCTAAGTGAAAGAGGGCATAGAGCGGAATTTGCCATTACCTCACAATTAACACACAAAATAACTAGATTATCAACCAGGCTGTAAGACAGCAATACTGGCAAGTATTATTAAATGGCAAAAAATATGACCACCTACATAAAGACCATAAGAGGTTTTACAAACTACTATAATCAACAAGAAACTTCAGAAAAGTTACTAGATAAAAATTATTAACAGTGTTAAATAATCAATAATAGTGTTCCTAGCAAGTGGAAAACTTTTTGGATGTCTCCGTGATTAGTAAGTAAGTAAACATACAAACACCTTGTAACCTTCAAATTCCATTCCTAGGTAGTTACCAAACAGAAATGCTCATGTGTGTATAAACAAAACACATACAGAAAAACACTGACGACAGTATTTTTTAAATTACTCCATAAATACTTCGAGTGCTGTATTTTGGATATCCTGCTTGCCAACTATATGTTCTATTAGGAAGTGCAAGATTCTATTAGACTACACAAGTGGATAATACACTGCACAAATAAATTTTGACATCTTCATACTGTAAGACCATATTTACAAGGTTTTATATTTTACCAAAGTGAGGAAAATATGAAAAAAAAGCCCACTTCTTAAATATACTGGAGGTTTACATTATGCTTAAAATTTTCTCCAACTTTTTTCTATGTTTCAAAATAATTATGAAATTAAGCAAAAAAATTCTCAATATAATTAAACTTTGCGAATCAATGGATTAAAAAAATCAGAGGATTAGCTCAACAACTACAGAAAAATCAATGTATAAAGTTAAATGCAATTAAATCCATATAAAAACAATCAAAGCATAAAACCATAGCCTTACAAAAAAGCCTGTTAATAAACTAGGAACAGACGGGACTTTTGCTTGCCCTTTCTTTACCTAAGGAGTCTAACACATAGCAAATGATACAGCTGGAGATGAAACTTTAAGAGAGTTCTGTTAAAGTCAAGAACAGATACAAATAACCACTATTCATTCCCCTTATTATTTTACACTGAATGAAAGCCCTAGAGAGTACAATGATGTAAGGATAAAAAGGATGTTAAAGACACAAAATTGTTCTTCACAAATTTTGAGAATCTACAATAGGTAATTCAAAAGAATCTAAAAAACAACTAGAACTAATGACAGTAATGCTGTCAATTTATTATAAGTGCTGTTCTGATATTCCTTAAAAGGCAAGTTCTGTCAAACTTTTAAGAAAAAAATATGATGAAAATCTTGCATTAGGAAAATATAAAGACTATTCAGTTACTCATACTATGTGTCCATATCTTTGACACCAAAAAGAAAAAAAAAAAGAAAAAAAGAAAAAAAGACAAGACAATTTACAGGGTAGTCCTGTAACAATTACAGGGAGACATCGTCGATATCCCTGTAAAGGTCCTAACCACACTAATACGAAATAAACTTGACAATATATTTAGAAAGGCCAAAGTAGATTAAACCCCGTGATTTGAGAGGTCTGGTATTAGCAAATCACTGTAATTCACACTAACAGTAGGAAAATGACCATACAGTGTAAATAAGAAAGTAAACAACTAATCCTAAAAGATGCTGCTGCCTACCCTTGTTCAAAGCCGCTACGTAAGCTCAAATCTTATAACTAATCATGGTCCGAGACTGAAGCTACTTCGGACTCCTCCCCCAACAGGCTGCCGTACTGATGTTTGCCACCTCACTAAAGCCAAAACTCCCGACTTCATTTCCACGTTCTAGACCCAAACTCTCGACCTTTATTTCTCAGGAGTAACAAGAGAGTCCATGCCATCTCGCAGCAACACTGCAAATATATAGTTTGAATACGCCAGTCAGCAAAAAACCTCATCTTTTCCCACCGCAGACCACTTCCCATTACGTAATAAATCCCACTCTACTCTTAGGTACCAAATGCTTCCAAAGAAAGCCATTTTCTCTAACTTACTTCACAAACCTGGCCTAATTCCTAGGTGATTCCAAAGCTCTCTAGGTTTCCCGGAAACGTGATTTCTTAATAGGCACCCTCTCGCTTACCAAGGCCACTACGTAGTCTCTCCCGCCGGTCCCCAACTTAATGTCGCCTGTGCTCCCCGCCGGCACACACATCACCTACCCCCCAACTCCAATCCCGTGACAAACACCGTCACGTTTTCTTTTCCTCCCGATCGAAACCCCAATGGCCCCTTTCCCTCAGGCTTGACTTGGCCCCGGTACAGGCCAGACTTCCTGCCTCACCAGCTCTCTCCAGGACGCAAAGTCCGCTCTCGACCTTCCTCACAGTTTTCTAGTTGTCGCCAGGGACTTTCCGAAGTTGCCCCTGATTCCTGCGGCTCCTCGTCCACTGAGTCCGCGTCCGCGGTACCGACTTCAGCCGCCGCCATCACAGTCGCGGCACGCCTCGCACGCTCCTAGAAGCCGAGGACAGGAAATGACGTTTTACCCCGTAGTTCCGGCACGTGGATCGGAATAAGTCTCGGACTACGTAAGCGGAAGCGACAACCGCCAGCCGTCATCTTAGGGATCGGGAACATGCAAGGAATGCCTGATGCTTTAGAGCTCTTGGGACTCCTTTTAGTTAAAAATTAAGTGTTATAATGACATTCTTTCTGACAATAAACAAGTCCCTGAAGGTGCTGGGAAGCAAACGAAATGGAGGGAAACATGTAGTTTAGGAAAAAAGAGAATGGCTGAATTTTTTGGTTTTGTAAAGTTTTGTCCCAGGGTAGGTCACCAAACATGCATAGAAACTTCTCATACTGGCTTAAATAATCAAGTGACAGAGTTCAAAAAGGAAAAAAAGTTTTAAGAAGGGAGAGAGACACCTAACGGTTGCCGTGCGCACCGTCTGGGGAATGTACAGACGGTGCCCCGCAGGTGGGGCAAAGGCAGCACACGTAACCTAAACATTTGTACCCACATAACATGCTGAAATTAAAAAAAAAACAATAAAAATAAAAAAGGAAAATAATTGAACAAGTATGGAGAAAAAAAAACATAAAAAAAAGAGTCAATTAGACTGATTATTCGGCCTTAGAAGGTAGGTAAAATACCCAATGTTTGTTGACTTATAACCAGTTATCTTGGTGTATAGAGAAAGACTCCAGGTTTTTTCTGTTTGTTTGCTTTT
>CAUYRT010014410.1:0-17742 GCA_963574885.1 Lepilemur ruficaudatus
TGCCCGGCTAATTTTTTACATATATTTTTAGTTGTCCAATTAATTTCTTTCTATTTTATAGTAGAGACGGGGTCTCGCTCTTACTCAGGCTGGTCTTGAACTCCTGACCTTGAGCAATCCACCCGCCTCGGCCTCCCAGAGTGCTAGGATTACAGGCATGAGCCACTGCGCCCGGTCTGAAGCCTTACATTTGAGAGTAGCAAAAGACAAGAATGTCCCTATGGTTACTTAAATTTTTCTTTTTAATTTTCAAAACTAAAAAGTTTAAAGTTATATTTTGATAGATTTAGGGGTACACATGGTTTTTGTTTACATGGATGAATTGTATAGTGGTAATGTATGGGTTTTTAGTGTACCCATCACTTGAATAGTGTACATTGCACCTGATGAATAGTTTTTCTTCCCTCACCCCACCCCCACACCCTAGAATTACTTGTGTTTATTAAATGGTCTGTTGAAAGTTTTCACCAGCACAGTAAAGAAAAAGAAGGAATAAAAGGTATCAGGACTGAATGAGGAGGAAAGAGACAGGTTACTATTTACAGATGATATGATTATGTAGAAAACACAAAGGAATCTACAGATAATTTATTAGAATTAATAAGCGTGCTTAGAAAGGTGGTTAAATACAAAATCAATATACAAAAATCAATTGCATTTCTCTATGCCAGCGACAAACATTTAGAAAATGAATAAAAAAGCTGCTTGTAATAGCATAAAGATACGAAGCACTGAGGAAGAAATTTAACAACAACAAAAAAAAAGATGCAAGACCTTTATGGATAAAAGTGTAAAATTTTATTGGGAGACACACTACAGAAGACCTAACTAAATGGAGAGATAAGCCCTGCGTATGGATCGGAAGATTCAGTATTGTAAAGAGTCGATTCTCTAATTGATTTAGATTCAATGCAATTCTGTTTAGAATCCATACAGGATTTACTATTCTTTTGGGGAAGTTGATAAGCTACTTAGAAAGTATATATGGCAATGCAAGGGACTGGGAATAACTCTAGTATTCTTAAGGAAAAAGAATAACATTCAGGAAGTTGCCTACCAAGATCAACATTTACAAAGCTATAGTCATTGAGATGCTTTGGTGGTTTCACAGGCCTAGAGCAGCAGGATAGCAGAGGTAGCCCAGACAGAGAGCCACATGCTTAAGGGCGTCTGATACATGACAGATGTGATGGTGCAGATCAGAGGAGGGAAGAATAGATTCTGTGGACAATGGTGCTAGGACATTGAGGTATGCATATGGAAAAATAAAATAAAATTGTGCCCCTACCTTATACAATACACAGACATCAATATCAGGTGCATTAAAGACCCTAATGAGTCTTTAAGCTATAGTTTTTAAACAATAAAGCTTTCAGAAAATAGTACAGGAGATTATTTGCATGATCTTGAGGTAGGGAAGGATTTCTTAGTCATGACCCACAAACCTTAAGCACAGAGGAAAAGGTCGATGACTTTGTCAGCATTAAAATTGAGAATTCACCAAGATCTAGCACACAGAGAGAAAAATAACAGCAACGAACAAAAAGATCTCTGTACTTGGAGAAGATGTTTGTAACACAGAATCTGACAAAAGACCAGCATCCAGAAACTATAGGGAACCCCTCTGGGATGCTAGGGCCGAGCTTGCACAAACTACATTTCCCAGACTTCTGAGCGGCTGGTTTCTAGTTAGTTTCTGCAGATGGGAAGCTCAGGAGGAGTAGATGAAGTATTTCCTTTTTTCCCCTTTTTCCTGCCACAGTTGGCACCAGCTAGAACCCCAAATAAATGGTATATTTTAGTAAACTATTGAAAAGTCTGACTTTACTGTATAATGGTGACTTGGTTCTTTGTCATTTATGGATTCGTTTAGAAATATTTTGTCCTTGAAAACATCTGCTTAAGCTTGCAATGGTTTAGTAGCCCCATTTGCTTTTTTGCTAAATTCTATGCATTGCTTCTTCCCAATTCTGGTCACCTCATCCCCTCCCAAGCTGTGTTAATATTGAGAATTATCTAAGAGGAAAAGTGGAAATGAGGAAAGTATGGCCTCAGAGGTATGTGTTTATCTTTTGCTTTATTTTATTTGACATTGTTTTGGCCTTAAGCAAAAGGAAGAAATTTGCTTTTGTGATTCGCTTACTTACATGAAGGAAAAAGAACCTCTGGACTTCTTTTTTTTAAAGAAAGGCATCTTTAATAATTCTGTTTTAGGATTTCTTCACGGTATGACATATACCCTAGATTAAAGGCATTCGTATAGTCAGCGGGAATCTAGCCTCAGTTCATATTAATGTCTATAAGGGCTTTTCTTCTCCAACACTCTTTCTAGGGATGAAATTAACAGAAAGGAGCAACATCTCGCAGATGTCAGAATAAGAACCGGCCATTTGAGTGTCAACAGTTGGTTGGGAGCCATATCTGCTTGGAGCTGTGAACTGTCCTGAAAGGTTTATCGAATCTTGAATCAGTCACAATTTGGCTTCATTTTCCCCCTAGTTGTTCTCATTGGGAAATTTAAGCTACAAGTTATGTTCTGTGTTTAAGTGAGTATTCCTTGCAGTATACCAAAGTGAGCATCAGTTATGTTAACGGGAGAGAGGTGTGTGGGAATGCGGTTTAAGAAAACTGCAGGAGTGTCCAGGGGTAATGGTGTTTAGACATTAAAAATCGGTGAGAAGGGAGGATTCTTTGGTACCTTCCCAAAGGATGCCCTTCTCTTATAGTTTTAAGCTATTAAACATATTTGGTAGGGAGGCGCCATTGAAATGTAAATATTAAATAAACACTTCCCATTCTGGTGTGATCCCTGAATTTTTGATTTATATTAAATAGGCCTGGTTAATGTTTTTTTTTCCTTCCATACACTGGGAGTTCCTTAATGATCTCCTTGAGAGCTAGGATAGTGTCACTTTCACTGTGTCCCTAGGGTGCTCAATAATATTTGTGGAATGGAAGGCCCAATGAGAGTGCCCATTTGGCTTAAAAGAAGGCTTACGTTCCCATTTTAATGTTGTAACTACTCCTGAAATTATTATCCCCTTCTTCCTCCTCTTATTCCTCCATTATCTCCAAAAAAGCATTCGTTGAGGGCTTGTGTCAAGTTTTCATAAGTAATACCGCCCATCCTGTTGGCTAAGTTGTATTAGTAATCTTAACTGGGAAAAGGTTTCTGTTTGAGGTGATGGCGTTCCGTTAGCCTATTTGTTCTCAGACTAATACCCTGCCCTTTGCTGCTCTTCTCTGTAGTCTAGGGCCAACGCCTGCAAACCATATTTCTCAGGTTCCCTTGCTAACTGGTTTCCAGTCAGGATCGACCAACGGCAAGAGAATGGTGGGCAGATAGGAAGGAGAAGCCAGGACATGTGTTCCTGTCTCCATCTGAGTGCCTGGCACCGGCCGTGTCCCTTCGCTGGGGCCAGCTCCCACCCCAAGCTCCATCTGCAGTGGCTCCAGTTTCTGCTGGGGGCCCTAGCTCTTGGGCTCTGGTAAAACCCCCTGATCCCTTTGTCCTTCTTGTCCAATGGGTGATAGTGGCTCCTTTCTTTGCTTCTTCCTTCCCTCCTTTCCTATTGAGATAGAATTCAGATTCAATAAAATTCACCCTTTAAAGTTTACAATCCAGTGGTTTTTAGTACATTCACACCACTAATTCCAGATCATGCTCTAATTCCAGAGCATTTTCATCACCCCCACCCGAAACCCTGTCCCCACTAGCAGCCATTCCTCGTCGTGTTCTCCCTACAGCCCCTGGAAGCCACTAATCTACTTTCTGTCTCTACCGATTTGCCTATTCTGCACATTTCATATAAATGGGATTATATGTAACACGTGGCCTTTTGCGACTAGCATCTTTTACTTAGCATAACATCTTCAATGCTCATCCATGTTGTAGCATATGTCATACTTTATTTTTATGGCTGAATGATAGTCCATTGTATGGATATATCATGTTTTGTTTATCCATTCTTCCATCAGTTGATGGACATTTGGGTTGTTTCCACTTTTTGGCTATTATAAAAATGCTGCTATGAACATTTGTGTATAAGTTTTATTTTATTTTATTTTTTTTTTTGAGACAGAGTCTCACTGTGTTGCCTGGACTAGAGTGCCGTGGCATCACCCTAGCTCACAGCAACCTCACACTCCTGGACTCAAGCAATCCTTCTGCCTCAGCCTCCCGAGTAGCTGGGACTGCAGGCATGCGCCACCATGCCCGGCTAATTTTTTGTTATATATATATTTTTTTTAGTCGGCCAATTAATTTCTATTTTTCAGTAGAGACGAGGTCTTGCTCTTGCTCAGGCTGGTTTTGAACTCCTGAGCTTGAACGATCTGCCCGCCTCAGCCTCCCAGAGTGCTAGGATTACAGGTGTGAACCACCATGCCTGGCCTCGTGTATAATTTTTGGTGTGAACCTGTGTTTTCAATTCGCTTGGATATATACCTAGGGGTAGAATTGCTGGCTCATATCGCAGTTCCACATTTAACTTTTTGAGAAACTGGATAATGATTTCTTTTTGTTGTAAATCTTATTCCTCTCTTTGACCATTTGGTTTTCCCATTCCTTTTAAAACTAAGTTCCCTATATAAAATATCCTCTATTAAAACACCTGCCACGGACTCTGTTTTCTTGACTGAACCCTGACTGAGACAGTTTCATATATGTTACACATAAAAGTCAAGGCTATTTCTCCCCATCTCCCAAAAGTTTCTTCTCTTTTGCATAGAAGATAATGAAAGAAACCACAGAGTTACCAACACTGTCCAGCAACAGAGTGTCTGGCTAGTTAGATTTTGCAACTGTATCTAGTAATTTGCTGCTATCACTAACCTGGTGACAGTTCTTTTGAAGCCATCTCATATCAACAACACTGAGTGTAGGTATTTGGAAAGTAATTTCCATGAAGCTGCAGGAAGGGAGTGGGGAAGTGAGACAGGGGAGGGAAGGACGCCAGTCAAGGTGACTTAATGAGCAGGTGGCCGCTGAGTATTTGGAGAAACTCTCCAGCACGTGCCCAGAATTGTCTTGCCTGAGGGACAAGGAAGCTGGGCTATCTTGCCACCGTATTTCACTGGTCGTTGGTTGAGGGCCGCTGCCCAAGGAATTACTTCCCCAAAGCTTCAAGTATGGTCCTGTGGCAAGAGAAAACCCTCAGGCAGAGTCCTAGGCTCTTGCACAAAAAGTCACACACACATGTGTGTGCATGTGTGTGTGTACACATGTGTGCATGAGGGGGCGGGGCTTGTAAACTCCTTGAGAATTGAGACTTTGCATTTGTAGGTTTAACTTCTACTTGTGAATAATGAGTTAGTTGATTTTATGCATTTACGAAGGAAACTGCCCAGGGAAAGAAGCTTCCCGAATCGTATATGGGATTTGTCACTTTATGTTTACTCTGCAACTCTACTTTCAGGTATTGGTCAATCTCACAATTACATGTTTTTAGAAAGTACCACAAATCCTCAACTTGTAACCAAACCACCAGCTGCATGGTCAACAGGCTTTGAAAGAAGCTTCATAAAAACACCAAGTTCAAATTTCCTTGATGTCTTTAGCGGCAGAGGATAAAACTTAGAAAAGAAAATAAAATCTCATCCCCAGACTTTTCTCAGGCACAAAGCAGGATGCTTCAGAAGTCCATGAGTAATGACAGGTATTAAAAAGGAAGACTGATTAAAAACCGAGAAGCATGAGGAGTTCCTTTAAAACAACGGAGCAATGGACAGAACGTGTTTAAATCAAGCTTAAAAAGGCAGTGATAAAAATGTAAATCACTGGTCGCCTCTGGATCTCTTAACCAGTGGAATGAACCGAGATGCAATCAATTCTTCTTTGGGTTACAGCTGTGTTTTCGCTGATGGCAAGTGAAGTGACGGGAAAGCAGAGAGTTTTAAGAGTTATTGAGAAACGACATGTAAATGAGTTAAAGCCACTGGTGTTTGGGAAACTTCTCTCTCATGCATGGAGCTAGCCCCACGGCTCCGTCTAGGCAGGGCTGTGGCACATCCAAACCATTTTAAAGACTGGCTTCTCCTGGTCATCACACAGGTCCTGGCGATCACTATTATGTAAGTTAATTAATTACAGAAACTTCTCTATCCAGCCTTGACCTCACCATTCTGGAGTAGGAAGTGATATTAATCCTGTCTGGCATGGTTAGTTTCCCTGTTCTGAAACTGACGGCAATTTACACTTTGTGCATAGCTTCCTTCACTATCTACTGCCTGCATTCAGCTCCTCTGCCCCCAATCCTGCCTGTTTTCTTCTTTAGTTATTCCATCATCCGCTGCTGCGTCAGAACAGGGGTGCCCCTCCCTCTGTCAACCTTCCACCCATCCTATTTTCTGATTTCAGATCTTTCTGCAGAAATCATTCCTCTCCCTTTCTTGCTTTGAGTCTCTGCCCCCTTTTTTGGTGGCTTTTTTCCTTTCTGCTCTGACTCTAAATTGAAAATGCAACAAACAGACAGCCCCTGTCCCCTCCAAGCCAGCTCTGATTTTAAGTCTTCTGATGCTTTTCCCTTTTTCCTGCTAAAACTCTTGGAACAGTTGTCTGTCCCTGCCCCATTCATTTCTCTTCCTATTTACGCTGCATCCCCCTGAGTTTGGGCTTTGACTTTGTATTCTGCCGAATATGACCGGTCTCAAGGTCACAAATAACCCCCCGCTGGCTAAATCACAGGGCTTCTCTTCATTCTTAACCTCCTTGATTTCTCAGGGCGGTATTTCATCTCGGTGCTCACAGCCTCCTTGAAGATTCTGTGCCCTTGGCCTCTGAGCGGGGCCTTGCTCTCCACGTCCACTTCCTTTCTGACCACTCGCCTTCATCCTCCCATTGTTCCTCTCCTTTTTCTTTAAGGCTGTTGTTTCCAAGTTTCCCGTCCCCGGGACTCTCCTTGCTCTTTGTGCGACTGCTGTGTGAGCGTGTCTGTTTCCAAGGCTTCGGTTATCATTGTTATCTCTGGGGCAGAGTTTTCCTGGGCTCCAGCTGCTCTCCGTGGTCATTTCTAACAAGCTGGGCACTGCCTCCAAAACCAGAAGAATGATCTTCTCACACGCACACAGCTCTTCCTTTCCGCCTTCCTGCTTTGAATGGCGTCAGCATCCACCCAGTTGCTCAGGCTGAAACCTACATCCCTTGAGCTCATCCCCGCATGCTCACGTCCATCCCACCACTTTACCTCTGGGTTTTCAAGTCTGCTTTTTCCTCTCCATTCCGCCTGCCACTTCCCTAGGCTGACCCTCCGTGGTGTCCCAAAAGGATTATTATGATAGCAGCTTACGAGTGATCACTTTGCCTGAAGACCCCCATACTCCCTGTTTCTTAAAGGCAGATTGAATCAGGCCACTTCCCTACTTAAAAACCTTTGATGGGGCTTCATTGCATACAACAGTGTTTCTCCACTTGGGCTTTGCATGGCACTTGAGAAGAATTAGGCATTGCTGGAATGGACCCGCAGGGTTGCCCGGAGCCAAGTTAGGGGTGCAGGTGTGGAGGACAAGGTGGGTTTAGGAAGGGAGCAGGGAGAGCCTCTGTGTTACCAGGTCCATTGGGGATGGTCCCAACTTAGGCACTTACTTCATCCATGCTCAGAGACCCAGCCTTCTCCTCCACTCCCCCTCCCTCCACCTGCTTCCACTGGCCACTCATCCCACCCCCACCGTGGATTTCCCAGGCAGAAGCACCCCTGGCCTGATGCCTAAGGCCAGTGCTGAGATCTGAGGACCTCGTGTTACAGGAAAAGTGAGACAGATATGTAGCTCCCAGTTCTGGTTCATGTCTTCATGAGGTCACAGATGCTAGAAGCTGACCCCCCTAGACTGGAGTTGTGACGCTTCCCCTTCTGGGCCGTGTAAGCTTCATCCACATTTCCTCACCTCTCTGAACTTCAGTTTCCCCAGCTATAGGATGCAGGTAATAATAGTAGCTATTTTGGAGTTGTTGTGAGAGTTAAATGAACAAGTGCATATTAACAGCTTCATGCAGTGCCGAACCTACTGGTGCTGAATAAACGGTAGCAGTTGTTATTATACCCTGGGCCCCTTAACCTCATCCACCTGTTCAACAGTATTGAAAGTCTCGTCTGGATGGTCTGGTTATGAACACACCTAAATAACCCATCTGAAGAACTCAACATTATTTTGAACATTGTGAGGAGACACTTGAAAGACTTTCTAGAAGGTTCTCATAAGGATTTTCTCAAGTTGTGTGGCAGGGATGACTCTATAAGGAATCTTTCTTCCATTATTTTTCTGTTATTACCAGATGCTTGAAACGTTGCAAAGTAGAACAGGTTCTGGTGACAAAGACTGTCGTGCAGAAGAGGTTGTTTTGATTAGGAATCGATTCTCAGTGTGCAACTGTATCCGTGAAAGGGGCTAAATTTCTTTGGCTCATTTTAATTATGTGCACATGAAGTCAGAATTTCGTTTTTCTAAAAGTTTTAAAATTGAAATTGTATATATTGATGGCAGAGTGTGATGTTTTGACGTATCTATACGTAATGAACTGATTACTGCAGTCAAGCTAATTAACATATCCATCTCTTCATGTAGTTCCTGTGTGTGTGTGTATGTGTGTGTGTGTGTGCGCGCGTGTGTGTGGTAAGAACACTTAAGATATACCCTCTTACAAATTTCAAATATACAGTACATTATTATCAACTGTAGTCCCCGTACTGTACGTTAGATCTCTAGAACTTAATGCTTCCTACATAACTAGAGCTTTGGGCCCTTTGACCAACATCTCTCGTTTCTTCCCCCCCTAGTAGCCAGCATCCTACTCTTTGCTTCTATGAATTCATTTTTTTTTGGATTCCACACGTAAGTGAGACCACGCGGTATTTTTCTTTCTGTGTTTGGCTCGAAGAAATTGTGGCATATACATGAAATGGAATATGAGTCAATGAATATTACTCATTTATTAAAAGAGAAGGAAATCTGGCTATTGGTGACAACATAGATGAACCTGGAGGACATTAATAAGTGAAATAAGTCAGGATTCTCTGTGCTTGTTGGGGGAGAATTGTCCTGTCGATGTGAAACCTCATTTTTTTAAAAAAAAAACAGGTCAAGTTGAGCCAAATCTCTTTTATTGTAACTGATCAGCACAGCGGTAGCTCCAGTCTCATCACTGAGGAGTCTATTTTCGGGTATGCATTTTTATAAATCAATCAGATTTATTATGCTGTGTATTTCATTGTTAAAATTCTACTTTCATTAAAATTTGATCAATATTTTATGGATACCTTATAGTTATGGCAAGCAATATTTTCCATTTATAGGAGCACTATGATGCTTGTTCTTAAATGTATACAAGTAAAAAAAAAATAGGGCTGACCTAATAAAATTTTAAAATACAGTGAAGTAAAATAGAAGAGTGGGTTGCTTGTAGATATGACAACAATTTTGAGGAGTGGTGTGTGACGGTTGAAATTTGGGAACATGGCCTCTGGACTAGGTCGAATAGCGTGTCCCCCAGCATTTCTTGGGGAACCTCTGAACAGCATCTTATGTGGAAATGGGGTCTTTGCAGGTGTAATTCGCTAGGACGAGATCATACTGGGTTAGGGTGGGCCCAACATCTCATGACTGGTATCCTTGTAAGAAGACCATGCGAAGACACAAAGGGGAGACAGCCACGTGACAATAGAGGCAGAGATTGGGTTTGATGCATCTCCATAAGCCAAGGAATGCCAAGAGTTAGCAGCAACCAGCAGAAGCCAGGAGAAAGGCAACCCAGGGTCTCCCTCAGAGCATCAGAAGGGACCAACCCTGCTGACACCTTGATCTTGGACTTCTGGCCTCCAGAACTGTGAGAGAATAAATTCCTGGTACTTGAAGCCACTCATTTTGTGATATTTACTTGTTGCAGCGCCTTGCAGGAAACTAATACTTGCCTTCGGAGACCTGCTCACCATACTCCTTAAATTTCTGGAAGATGTGTGATGGTTCCAGCTTCTGTCTTGCAACTCCCCCACCAGCGTCACCTGTGCATAGTCAGTCCTTCATTCTTGTCCTGGATAGCGCTTCTCACATTTTCATATTTTCCCTTCTTGCAATATTTTATGTAGCTTATTGTTCAGGGTCTGTCCCTCTGCTAATCCATGAATACCCTAATGCTTGACACTGTTTCATCTTTGTATTTCCACAACTTGGGATATGATTGGCACATAATTGGCTCTGTTGAAATATTTAATTAATGAAAGTTTCTCTTAATTTTTCTTTTGGCTTCTATATTTTACAAACTAAGCCTATTTCTTTCACTCCCTTTAAAAGATGTATATAAAAATGAATGCCACTTTGAATGTAAAAACAGGTCACGGGGAGATCAAAAAGTTAAGTCTTCCTGGCCTGGCTGTTAGAAACTGCTATTTAAAATTTATTTAATTTAGAACTTATTTTATTTTATGAAGATAAATGATAGATTAAAGGGAATAAACCAGTAAATAACTGTCTTGAAACTGCAGAGAGTGAAAGCTGCGCTGACTTCATTGAAGGCTATTAAGGGCAAGGTCATAGTCAGCAAATCAGAGAAATATTTTCACCTAATTAATTGAGGTGAGTTCATGTTATTAAAGACCTGAAAAGCTTTTATGCCCAGAATTATTCTTCATACCATCTCCTGCCACCGTGTGTGGGAAATGGGTCAGGGAGAAAATTTGTGGGAAGAGGTGAAAAATTTTTTCATATTCTATAATCAGTTGAAGGTGATCCTAAGACAGCCATGTCATTTCAAGACCAAGAAAAATTTTACTCTAAGGAAAGAAAGCCCAATGGGGAAGGCCAAGTATTTCAAGGACTCTCTCTCTCCTGAATTATCTTGTGTTTTTGAATCATTTCCTGGAGTCATAGCTCTGGCCACTAGTTAGAGTAATCAATTTGTTATTCACAAAAAGTAGGGGTCAAAATCTTGAGTGTAACATATTCTTAAACCATAAATCAAATCCCAACGAGGTTAAGAATTTGAAAGGGCTGATTGTGGTTGAATCTTAAATATCAGTTCTATGTAGGGAGAGAAAAAAATATTAGCAAAGTGGCTTTTGGTAATAAATTCAGATTTCCTGAAAATGAGACACAAGTTGCAAATTGTTTTTCTAGGGGCTCTGTTAGGAAAGGTTTTTAAAGAAACGTTCTTTCATCTGTAGGTAAGAAAAAATCGCCCCTCTACCAGAAGTGTTGTGGCTGCTTTTGCTGGCGGGGTCCATTTTTGTAGCCCCGAACCAGTGAATCTGGGATTGTCTTGCAAAGAAAATTGTTTCTGGAATCTCAGCTCCTAGTGCAGACACATCAATAATAATCCGTTAAGAGAGGAAAGACAATTTGATTAGCAGCTTCTGATAGTCTTAGGCCACAGATAAACACAGTTGATAGTTGGCAGATTTAGGCTTTGTTTCAATTATCTATTGCCCAAAACTTTAAAAAAAAGATTTTTTTTCCTCATGTTTCTGTGGGTTGATTGGGCTTACTTAGCTGGTTGTTTTTCTGCCTTCTATGATGTCAATGGAGTTTACTTATTTGATTGCATTCAATTAGTGTCTTGGCTGGTCTGGAAGTTCCAAGAAGGCTTCACTCAAATGTCTGATGCTTTGGTGCTTCTCCACGAGTCCTTTTCACATGGCTAGCTTGGGCCTCCTAACAACATGGTGGTCAAGTCAGACTTGTTAGACTGCAACTGGGTTCAAGAGGGAAAGCAGCAGCACCAAGCCTCTTAAAAGACAGAACTGGATCTGATACAGTGTCACTTCCACCCAAGTTAAAGGGCCAACCCAAATTCAAGGGAAGGAAAGTGGACTCTACTTCTTGGTGGGGAGACTGACATGCTCATACAAGGAGAGAAGGAATTAGTGGTGGCTATCTTTGGAGAAGACCTACCATGGCCTCATTACCCACTTGTAATCAGCACCATAGATTTTCTTATGTATCTTCAGCTCCCCTTATAAAACCAATCTACATTCCCTTCCCTGTACCAGCTGGCATTTGCTAGTCCTTTGGGAAAAGTGATCCTAATTACTCTTAATAATTGGTACTATTTAGTTAAGCCTTACCATGTGCTCAAGCACTGTGTTTAGTACTTTATGTGCTTGAGCAAGTCCTTACAGCAATCATGTCAGGGAGATAGATATCTGTATTTTCTTGATTTAAAACACTTGGGCTTTGAGCAAACAAGAAACTTGCCCAAGTTTTTACAGCTTATAAAATGGCAGAGTCAACATTGGAAACTAGAAGTTTCTGACTTTAGAGCTGGTGTTTTTTGCACTGAAACATGATAGTTATTTTAGGTCCACTATGAAGTTTCTGTTTGAAACTGCTGTCAAATCCTTCTGCACCAGATTTGTTGACTTTCTTAAATTTTGCTAACAGAATTTCCCTGAAATAGACATTCCTGTTCTCAGCATGCAGACCAGGACAAGGTCTATAAGATGTCTTCATTAATGGAAACTTACCCCAAGCTTTCTGATTTATGACTTCTCTAAAAACAGAAACATTTTTCAGGACTTCTGCAGTTCATCACCCCCCTACACAATTGCCCCCTGCAAAAAACCCCACCTCCATGTTCACATAGTGCCCACCTGAGTGCTATGGAAGGCATTTCCACATCCCCGGGTCCTAATGTTTGCTTGTCCAATATTAGCATATCTTAATTACATTTTCACTGCTGAACTCTTAGACTGCAGCTTTCTAGACTACAGAGAATTTTTCAGTGAGTTAAACAAATACAAGATTGGCTTTTATTATTTTGAGTGTTAGATTCTTGTCGTGTTCTCTTGTGAACTTTATAGTCTGTTAAACTCTCTACTACATTCCTTTAGTCTGTTAGTACTTTCAGAGCCTTTCTGTGTTTGACTTTGATGTTAATATTTTATATTTCTGGTTATGTATTTATGGTTCACTATCATTAAAAATAGTTAAATTGCTCAATCTCAGGCTTTGGGTTTTTATTTTAACTTTTCAATTCCCTGAAACTTGTTTTTCTGATAGAAATGACAAATATATACAGAAATTGGTCAGAGTTGGGTTTTTGTTTAAATACTATAATTCTATTATAATTTTAGGATTCAGAGAGGATGAATAGAGATACAACTTAAAAAGACCATAAAAAGACTGACTTCCACCCTTTTATAATATGAGTACAAAAGTTGGGCAGTCATGACACTGTCCTGTTGCTTTAATGCCAGGGTGAAGACTTTTAGTCAAGGTTGAAATTGGTACTGCATCTTAGACCAAAATGCTGGATGAGCTTCCTAACTGTAATCCTAGTTACCATCATTGTCTGAGAAGAAGTTTTTGATTCCAAGAAATACAGTGCAGAAGTAGAGCCACAATTTCAGTATGTTGTGTTTTCATTTTCACTCAATTAAAACCAAATATATTGTAATTTCTATTTGATGTCTTCCTTTCCCCATGGATTATATTAAAGTGTGTTATTTAGTTTCCAAACATTTCAGGATTTTCTATAGATCTTTCTGTTACTGATTTCTAATTTAATTCCAATATGGTCAGAGAATACATTTTGTGTGATTTGAATGCTTTTTAACTTATTAAGGCTTCTTTTATGACCCCAAATATGACCTATCTGATATGGACTATAGGCATGTGAAATGAATGTATATTCTGCTGTTGGGTGGAGTATTCCATGAGTATCAATTGAATCAAGTTCGTTGATAGTATTTTTCGTATCTTCTATGTCTTTACTGATTTTCTGTTTACTTGTTCCATCAATTATCGAGATGGGTAGAAATCTTAGAGTGTAATTGTAGATTTCTCTGTTTATCTTTGCGATTCTTGCAGTTTTTGCTTCAGGTATTTTGAAGCTCTGTTATTAGATATAAAAATCTTGTGACTTTCATGTCTTCTTGGTGATTCAACCCCTGTGTCATTATGAAGGGATCTTTTTCATCCTGATCATTGTCTTTGCTCTGAAATCTACTTTGATAGTTATATAGTCACTCTTACTTTCTTTCAATTTATGTTAGTATAGAATATATTTTCCCATCATTTTTACTTCTTACTTAAAAAAAATTGTGGCAGCAGAGAGTTGGGTGTTGTGTTTTTCTCCTAATCTGATAATCTCTGCCATTTAATTGGGATATTTAGAACATTTACATTTAATATGATTATATTTGAATCTACTATCTTATTTTCTGTATGTCCCTTCTGTTCTTTGTTCCCTTTATCTTCTTTTTCTACATTCTTTTATATTGATATTAATTTAATAGTTTTAAGATTAATTTTCTCTCCTTTGTTGGCTTATTAGCTCTGTTTTTTTAATTGGTTGCTTTGGAATTTATATTATACATCTTTAAAATATCATAGTTTACCTTCAAGTAATTTTGTACTATATATAGTATAAGAACCTTACAATAGCATACTTTCCTTTCTCCTTCTGATTCTGGCCTTTGAGCTATTGTTATACATTTCATTTATACACATGCTAAAATCCCTACAATACATTACTGTTATTTTTCTTTAAACAGTTGATTATCTCTTAAAGAGATTTAATTTAAGAAAATCTTTATATTTGCTTTTATAGTTTCTATTTCCAGAAATAGAAATTTCATTTGTGTATTATTTTCATTCTCTTTGAAGCACTTATCTTACCATTTCTTATAGTAAGATCTATTGTTGATTAATTCTTTAAATATTTGTATATCTGGAAGAAGTCTTTATTTCATCTTTATTTTTTAGCAATTTTCACTGGTTCCCCCCTCCATAGACACTCCAGCCAGTATTTTAAAGACATTGTTACACCATCATCTAGCTTATATTGTTTCCAATGAGAAATGTGCTGTCTTCTTCATCTTTATTCCTCTGTATATAATATCTCTTTTCCCCCCCTTTGGGTGCTTTTAACATTTTTCTCTTTATCACTGGTTTTAAGCAATTTGATTATAATGTGTCTTAGTTTTCTTTGTATTTCCTGTGATTGAGGTTCATTGAGCTTCTTGGATTCATGGGCTTATATTTTTCATCAAATTTGGAAAAATTTCAACCATTACTTTTTCAAATATTTATTGCCTCCCAATCCTTTCAGGGATGCCAATTACATTATATTTGGCCTTTTGAAGTTATCTCACAATTCACTGATACTTTGTTCATTTTTTCTTTTTAATAAAAATCTGTGTTTCATTTTGGATAGTTTATATTGCTATGTCTTGAAATTTACTATCCTTTCTTCTGCTTTGTCTAATCCCCTGTTAATCCCATATGGTATATTGTTCATCTCAAACATTATAGTTTACCTCTCTAGAAGTTCAATTTGTATCTTTTTTCTTTATATCTTCCATGTCTTTACTTAACATGTTCAATCTTTTCTCTGTCATTTCCTTTATTTTTTTTTCCTTATAATTTGGTCAGGTTTTGATTTTTATTTTTTGAAGCTATGTTGTGTTAGGAACATACAAATTAATGCTTTGTATGTGTTTGTGAGCACTCATGTGCATGTACATATATGTGTGTATGCACACACACATATATACACTCTTGTGGATTTTTCCTTTATTCTTTTTGAAGCTTTTTATTTTAATTTCTACTTTGATACTAAAATGACTAAAAATTTCTAAAATTTTTAGAAAATTACACTACCTACCAGCTTTCTTCTGACTAGTATTTGCCTAGGAAATTTTTTCCCATGTGTTTATTTTCATTCTTTCAAGGTCCCTACTTTTTAGGCATATCTTTTATAAGCACCATAAAGCTGAATTTTATTTTGTTTAATCATCTAATCTATCTTTGAATTAAAAAGTTTAATCTGTTTACAAAGTTTTGCAAGGAATCAGACAGGGACTTATAACTAACATGGGAGGAAAGCACAGATGTTTAAAAACTCCTACAAAAATCTTGGTCATGGGTCCTAACTGTAATAGTTTCTGACTTCCTTTCTTGAATAGAGGCTAGAATTCTACTGACTCCCTTCAAATCATCTCTCTTCTTGCCAGGTAGGCCTGAAGATGCAGATAGAGAAAAATGACCTTACTTTCCTACTATTTGAGACTTCACTCAAGGAACTGTCTCACACAGGAATGGGTCTGTTAAAGCACTTATACATGATATTATTTTGTATTTTACCTGAAAGTTAATTTTAAGCAATGTAAATCTTTAAAAAAATAACTGTTTCTCAGTGTGTAGATTTTCCTACAGTCTACATATTCTTTAGATTATGAGTTGTTTCTTTGACCATTCCTTTTTCAGATGGTCATATACCACGTTTACTTGATCAATGTTGGGGTAATTTTTTTTCATTCTAATAGTCCATACACTGTGCAAAGTTATTTATAATGAATACAAGGTAACATGCCTATTACATAAAAATAAAATAACTGTTTTTGTGAAATGAATTGGAAGATGTGGCATAATTAGACAGTGGGCATTTGTATTCTCCTATTATCACTTAGAGCCACAAAAAAATGGAAGTAATTTATTTCATCTTGGTAACGCTCCTTCTTTCTGGTCCAACAATTTATCAGAAATGTTAATCCAGCAAGCAGTAAGTGGTGGGGGGAGAGGAGTGAGGGGATTTAAAATTAGCCTGGAAATATTGCACAACTCATTAAAAATGTAATCATGTGTAAAATGAGATCAATGAAAATTTATCTAAAAGTGCAAGGAAAAGGCATTTTCTAGTATGATACTGGATTTAATATACTGGATTTTAATTTAGTCAGTTTGCAACAAAAAAAAAATCCCTCCAGGCGAAATAAAACCGTTTTCCCTCCCAGTTATTATACAGACAGCTAATTTTCACACTCCTCCTATCTGATATTCAATCTTATCGCTTGCTGGATACGGGTTTCAGTATATTGCAGAATTTGTTTTCCTTACATTTTCCATTACTGCTTTCATTTGCATGATAAATGATTTAGAAGTAGAAACAGAAAAAAAACCCATGCAGAACATTTCTTTATTAATTTTGTTTAAATTAGAGTAACTTTTTAATTCATTCACACCCTTCCCCATTTAATAACCAGTGCATCTGAGAGTTATTTTAATATTTTGTTATACTGCTAGTGAAACAGGTTACACATTTTTGCCTTGGACTTTCTTGATGTAACATTTCATGTTGTTCTTATATTTGTAGTTTACATTTTGGCTCCTGTCTTGCACTGTTAATGATACTGATGCATTTTTTCTCTTATAAAAGACTCTTCCGTTGAAGGTTGAACCTAAGGCGCAGAGGTTTAAAATATGTTAACATTTGTGAATGTAAGAACTTTGATGATTTATTTTGCAGATGATAGTATCGCAATTCTTAAACAATTAATAGGGTTTGTAAAATTGGGCTTCATTTAAGTCTTCTGCCCCTTCCTTCTTAGTGGTTTTTCCAATCTAATTATTTAGAAATGTGAAATGCTGTAGCTAATGAAACACATTAATGAAAATCATCTAATGCCTTACTTCTCTCCAACAGGTTCTAAATTAAAAGAAGGTAGTTTTATCAATAAAAATTTGCCTGGGCAAAAATTATTATACAACCTGACTAACTGGTTCCTGCAAAATTTGTGTCTAAGAGATGACTCAATTATCATTGCCTTAGAGTCATTCACATGGATAACTTTTCTTTTTTTTTCTTTTTTTTTTCTTTTTTTGAGACAGAGTCTTACTCTGTTGCCCGGGCTAGAGTGCCGTGGCATCAGCCTAGCTCACAGCAACCTCAAACTCCTGGGCTCAAGTGATCCTCCTGCCTCAGCCTCCCGAGTAACTGGGTCTACAGGCATGCACCACCATGCCTGGCTAATTTTA
>CAUYRT010014411.1:0-81164 GCA_963574885.1 Lepilemur ruficaudatus
TTTACAGTCACAATTTGTAGTGAGCTGATTTCCCAAAATATATTACCACTCAAGTTGACTTATCTTGTTACATTCGAAAACCTACTCTGTCAAAGTAGTACAGAGAGTACATACATAGTACTCCAACTGTACCTACGTACAACCAACACTCCATTTTAAGTGTACAATTAAATGATTTTCAGTGAATTTACCGAGGTCTACAGTTAGTAATCACATGAATCAGTTTTTGAGGAATTCCTTTCCCCTATTGAGACCCCTAATTCTGCTCCCCAACTACTTTTCAAGCATATCCCACCCCTCCACAGTGCCCGCCATGTCACTCAGACATGAGTTTACCCACCACCCCCCAATTCCCTAGTGATCGCTCCCACCATTTGAGTCCCCTAATTTTATGTCCCCAGGATCATGCTATGTCTACTGAATTTTACTATTTTTGTGAAAGAAAAACTTAGGGCCAGCATGATTTTTTCCCTTATGAGTAATTTGAATTTTTGCCTATTTTCCCAAAAATGATTGGAATCCAATGAATTATTAAAGATACACTAAGATGCTAACTCTTCTGTTTCATTTTTTCTGAGTCATAGTATGCCTTTTTAAAGTACATATTCAAGTTTTATTTTATTTCTGGAAATTTTACCGATCACTTTTTATTTTATTTTATTTTTTTTTAATTTCAATATTTTATGGGAGTACAAATGTTTAGGTTATGTATATTGCCCTTCCTCCCCCGAGTCAGGGCTTCAAGCATGTCTATCCCCCAGATGGTGTTCATCCCACTCATTATGTATGTATATACCCATCCCTTCCTCCCCCCTCCCTTTTAGTTTTTAAATTATCTTTTATGGTAATACAAATTTTGCATTTTGTGGTGGGGTTTTTATGTTGTCAACTGTTTTGACATGTCTCCTTTCAAAAGGTGGAAGCTATTTAATTCCATTTCCTTTGATTGTGGGGTAGACTTTGTCACATTTAGTGAATGAAATTTGACAGAAGTGGCTGTGTATGACTTCCAAGACTAAGTTATAAAAATAATTGCCTCTTCTGACTTGCTATCTTGGTACACTCCCTCTGGGGGAAGAAACCAAAACAAGTCTTGGAGAACACCCACTGGGATTAATTGAGACCTCAC
Organism: Lepilemur ruficaudatus; assembly: GCA_963574885.1. Lineage (NCBI taxonomy): Eukaryota > Metazoa > Chordata > Mammalia > Primates > Lepilemuridae > Lepilemur > Lepilemur ruficaudatus. The sequence continues at coordinate 1,130 of CAUYRT010014411.1, forward strand.
AACAACTAACACCAATTTTCCATCCATGTGAGTTACTTTAAAAGTGGATATTTCGGCTCCTTTCAAGCCTCGGATGACTATAGTTCCAACTGACATCTTGACTGCAAGCTCCTTAGAATCCTTGCTAAAATGATTCTCAATTTGGCATACAGAAACTAGCAAAATAAATGTTTATTGCTGTTGTAGGTATTATTATTTGAAGAACTGTATTACATAGCAATAGAAAACTAAAACATATATTAGATCTCTGCTGTCTTCCACACACACACACTCACACACACACACACATATACACATGCACACATATATATTTAACTCTGTTTTCTTAACACTTTCATTTTCATTGTATTTTCCTTGCATTTTTATATATCTCTTACATTTTCAGTAATAGCCTTTGAACTGCTTGTAACTTCTCATATTACTTTTGCTATGGTTTGAATGCTTGTGTGACTCCACAATTGATGTTGATAATCCTTATTGTGGTGGTATTAATGGGGGGGCTTCCTGGGAAGTGATTATGACATGAGGGCCCTGCCTCGTGAATGGGATTGATGCCCTTGTAAAAGAGGATTCACACAGCTGCCTGGCCCTTCCATCTCTTTGACCACATGAAGACACCTATATGGTACCCTCTGTGAGGACGGTCCCTGACCACACAACAGAATCTACTGGTGCCTTGATCTTGGACTTATCAGCCTCCAGAACTATAAGAAATGCATTTCCATTGTTTGTAATTCACCCAGTCCAGAACTGTAAGAAAATCGTTTTTGTTGTTCATAAATTACCTAGTCTAAGGTATTTTTTTTATAGTGGCCTGGAATGTATGAAGACATCTTTTAATATTAATTTGAATTGTTAGTATTTCTCTTCAATTTCTCTCCTGCATTCCACAACCTCATATTTAATGTTTATGTTTTTACTGTTATTGCCTAAACATATTTTAAATTATTACCATATTTCTTATTTGAGGACTTTTATATAGAGATAATTGTATCAGTATTTTTAAAAATTATTTTCTGTACACTTAGTTACAATTTGTGTTGGCTCTATGGCATCATGTTTTCAGTGAGTGTTCTTTGCTTAATATGTATTTTTTTAAAATATTCTGTTCCTTCTTTTGTGTTGCATATTTGTACAGATACATGGTTACATTATGGAAAAATTATACGCAGGACATTTGCTTAGAGGAAGAAGCAATTTTTTTTTTATGTGAGGAAGGTTTCTCCTTCTCATAGTTTTTTTTTAATATGTGAATTCCATTAGCTTTTACTTTTCCCCACAATTTGCACTGAAGAACAGCTAACAATGCTGTCTCCACTTTGTCCATTATCTTATTAAATGAATGCTTTTTGTTAGTATGACTTTGACTGTTTGATTTCTCATTTATGCCAAATTTTTACATCCAAGAACCAAATACAGTCTAGAGAAACTACCTTTGTCAACCTTTGATTCCATTTCAGTTTTACAAACAACAATGTGGGTGGATTTCATATTTATAGATATAGCATATTCAAAGGAGAAATGTGCTTTGCAGTTTTTTCTGTGAGATCTGCATTCATGGGTTTACCCTCTCTGCATCTTCCTGAATATAATTTGACCTTCACTACTTCTGGCAGTTTTTTCTTCTATTTTGTGTTTTGAGGTTTCAAATATTCCTTCATATTTTTGAACATGCATTTTGTGTTGCCATTTTCTTTTATATATTGGCTGTAGGGTCTTTGGAAAAAAGTGAGAAATACCCAAATTTAACCTACTGCATTAAATCTGGAAATCTCTCAATTGAGGATTTTATTTCAGCCTGTCGTAGACATACATTTCTTCTTTTACTGACTACAATTTTGATGTTATAAGAATTCCTGTAAAACACGATTAAATAAACAAGCTGCTAAGTTGATACAGGGCCAGCAATGTATTTTGCAAGGTCTTAATGCAAAATAAAATGTACTGCCCCTTGTTCACAAAACAGGAAAAAAAAATTTCTGTATTTTTTTTCTCTCTCTTAGCTTCTCCTGGTGCTTTTTACCTGCTATGTAATATCGTGGTACCTTGGACCTGGTGATTCTAATGGGGCAGGTACAGACATTCATAGATGTCCAGGGTTCTTCCCTGTGACTTGATGCATAAGGCATGTGTACCCAAACCTAACACTCTCATGACTAGGTCTCTGACAAGGGCAAAGGGTGGCAGCAATTATAAGTATGGTGGAGAAGAAAACAATGAAGAACCTATACTATACATGTAAGCAATAGAACTACATATAAGCCAAGACTTCAAACCAAGGAACATGCTTCATTTTCCCATTGACTTCATTTACAAAATGTAAATTCAAACATAAAATTATTAAGAGTTTTAAAGAATTTTTTGATTTCCATCTAGACTTCCTCCCAATGCAATAATCATTCAGCAGAAGGTTGTTTAGTTTCCATGAGTTCGTGTAGAGATGAGAGTTTCTGTTGGAGTTGATTTCTAATTTTATTCCAGTGTGGTCTTAGAAGATGCATGGTAAAATTTCTATTTTCTTAAACATTTTGAAAGATGCTTTGTGGCCTAAGATATGGTTAATCTTAGAAAATGTATCATGAGCTGATGAGGAAAACATATTCAGTGGTTTGGGGGTAGAATGTTTTGTAAATGTCAGTCAGGCCCATTTGTCCTAGAGTTCTCTTTAAGTCCATTGTTTCTTTGCTTATTTTCTTTTGGAGGTTCTGTCCTATTCTGTCAGATGGGTTTTGAAGTCCCTGGCTATTACAGTGCTGTTGTTTATCATTTTGTTTAGATCGAGTATGATTTGCTTTATGAATCTGTGTGCACTCGAGTTATGTGCCTAAATATTTAAAATTGTTATGTTTTCTTGTTGAACTTTACCCTTCACCGTTACATATTGATCCTCTTTGTTTTTCATCACTTCTGTTGATTTGAAGACTAAGTTACCTGAAATCAGAACCACCATGCCAGCTTTCTTTGGCTTCCGTTTGCTTGAAATATTGTTTTCCATCCCTTCACCTTGAATTTGAATGCATCTTTGTGGGTTAGATGTGTTTCCCGAAAACAGCAGATATTTGTGTTGTATGTATTTATCCATTCGGCCAGCCTATGTCTATTTAGCAGGCAGTTCAAGCCATTCACATTTATTTAGAGAATTGATAATTGGGCAGATTTCTGTTCATCCTGTTGAGTTGAAATTTCTTGCTTTGTTTTCTCTCTTGAGCCATTGTGGTATCTGGCCTTTGACCTTTTGCCATTGCATGATTTTACATTGGTTACTATTTATTGTGCTGATCTGTGTGTAACACTGTTTTGAGTACTTCCTGGAGGACAGGATTGTCTTGATGAATTCCCTCAGTCTTTGCCTGTCTGAGAAGGTCTTTATTTCTCCTTCATACACAAAACATAATTTTGCAGGGCACAAGATTCTGGGCTGGTCATTATTCTTTTTGAGAAGAGTGAGAATGGGGCCCCATTCCTTTCCTGCTTGTAAAGTCTAAATTGAGAATGCTGCTGTTATTCTGATGGGTTTTCCTTTGTAGGTTACCTGTTTCTTTCACCTTACAGCTTGCAGGAGGGCCTCTTTGGTGTTTACTTTGGTCAGTCTGTGTGCTGTGGTGTCTTCCTGTTTGCATTGAATCTCTCAGGAGTCCTTTGAGCTTCTTGTATTTGGATATCTAGATTTTTAGCAAAGACTGGGGAATTTCCCCCTATTATATCCTCAAATAGCTTATCCAACCCTTGTATATTTTCTTCTTCACCCTCAGGGATGCCTATGATTTTCACATTTGGCCTCTTCCCATAGTCCCACATTTCTAGTAGACATTGCTCTTTTCTCTTATTTCTCTGTTCTATCTCTGTGAAATACTTATTTAATTGAAAGGAGTTATATTCAATCCCTGATATTCTTTCTTCTGTTTGATCTACCCTGGTCTTGAGGATTTCCACTGTGTTTTGTAACTCCTAGAATAAATTTTTCATTTCCAGAAGTTTTGTTTGATTTTTCTTTAATATTTCAATTTTTAGTGAAATTTTCTTCAAAGTCCTAGATTTTGTGTGTGTGTGACTTATTTGTGTTGGTTATCCATTTTCTCTTGCATATCATTGAGTTTTCTTACAATCTATGCTTAAATTCTTCTTCTGTCATTTTAGTGTTCTGAATTTGGTTGATTCATGAAACTGTAAGAATTCTAGAAGAAAATGTTGGAAAGACTCTTCTTGACATTTGTCTAGGCAAAGAATTTATGAAGAAGACCCCAAAGGCAATCACAACAACAAAAATAAATGGGGCATAATCAAATTAAAAAGCTTATGCACGAGAGCAAACAGACAACCTACAGAATGGGAGAAAATTTTTGCAAGCTACACATCCCATAAAGGGCTGATAACTAGAATATATATAGAACTCAGGAAAATTAGCAAGAAAAAATCAAACAACCATATAAAAATGTGGGCAAAGGTCATGAACAGAAACTTTTCAAAAGAAGAAAGATTAATGGCCAACAAACATATGAAAAAATATTCAACATGTCTAATCATCAAAGAAATGCAGATCAAAACCATAATGATATATCACTTATCTCCAGTGAAAATGGTCTTTATCAAAAAGTCCCAAAACAGTACTCTAGTGTTGCAGAGGCAATATACATAAGCTAAACATTTGTACTCCCATAATATACTGAAATAAAAAAAGTATAATTGGTAACTAAGATTAAAAACATCTGAAAAATAAATCATCTCCATTCTAGAATGATTTTGGAAGAAATAGTAAATGTTTGGCAATTTAAAAAAATTAATACAGAGATGTATTAAGAATTTAAAAATTAAATGATGAAAAATGGCCCCATTCACAAGATAATATTGTTCATATGGAATTGCAAGATATAGCAACAGAATATATTCAGATATTTTAAATCTAACACGAAACACTGCTGGCATAAAAATGTAACTATGACATATGAATCTGTTTCCAGTGTTCAGCAATAACTCCTGATATCCTTCTTAGGGTTCTAACATTTTGTAAGATTTTGTCACATTTGTCAGCAGCAGCTCCAATTTAACTGAAGCAGAAATAGTGATGTGTTGAAAACCTATTCATTTATTTTTGTTTTTGTAGTGCCACACACAGTCCTCTGATTATATAATCATCACCAATAAGTAGCAGAGCTAATTGGGGGTCAGGCTGTGCCAGGTAATGGTAACAAAAACTAGGGAGAGCTTTACCTTTGTGCTTTCAGTCATGGTACAGTTGATTCATATGGACACTCATATATCTGCCTGATCCATTTCACTTAGATAAGTTACATTTTTGAATTTTATGATGATAATTGTAAAAAAGGGGAATTAGTGATCTATAAAAAGCAAAACAAATGTAGATCTGGCATTGCTGTTTTATTAAAACAGCCTAGAAAAAAAATTGAGGATCCACATTTTGCTGTTACAGAGGTGGGAGATGAGCAAATTAGTGAGGTGGCTGAGAAAAGTAGGTCAGCAAGCTTTGCTGTACTCTAGCAGGATATTTTAAGGAAGAAACTAAAGCAATATTACCTGATGAATTTTAAAAATTCTTAGGCAAACATATGTGAGTATTATACCAAGCAAAGTAGGATAAATGTTCCTTCAAATTTTCTAAGTCAAATATTCATGACACTTGATATCTGGAGTCATAGTTACACTCATAATGGGAGTAATCAAAGATTAAATCTGGTTTGCTACTGGAGTTAAAATGCTGTTAAAGACATCTTAAGTTAGTGATATCCCTTCCATAATAATGCTGGGGGCCTCTAGTAATGACAGATAAATTCATATGCTTCTGGACATATCAAGATAGGTTTCATAGAGATTATCATTTAGTTGAGTTACAAAAGATGAATGGGTATTTTCCAATGAGATTAGGAATAGGAAGGGGTAGTGTGGGAAGGAGGAATATTCTAGGAAAAGAACATTGTATAGGAGGTTTCAAGCAGATAATTCTACAAAGTACAGGGATTTTTGTACAGCTGACATGTCAGAATTTGTGGTGGAATCTTCATGAGGTTTAGGATAAGAAAGCAGCATAAGAGATAGGCATTGATAAGATCATAAAAGACCTCATATGCTATTCTAAGAAATTTTGAGTATATCATGTAAGATATGGAGTTATTTGATATGATAAAACCAGCATTTTGGAAATACCATCCCATCAGATGGAGAGAGAGAATGAGGGCCTAAAATAAAATGTTAGCAATGAAGGGAAAGAAGAGTAGGTTGGCATAAGACATATATTACTTTTAGGGATAAGGAAAAAGGGATGGCAAAAATACATTACAAGACAAGATGCTATATTTGAATAATCTTAATGGCATTGAGTTTCAAAAGAGCTATCAAAAGTTAAGAACAATGTAATAGTTGTCAAATAAAATAGTAGCAATATTTAAAAAATACACACTAGTTCATTTTTTTTTTACTTATATCTACATGCAAGTTAACCTAAAAAACCAAGGCATTTACCAATGACTCCAAAGAGGTAGAACTTATGCAAATAGCTGAAGAAATAATATTATTATAATTAATAATTTACTCTCAGGAAGTAGTCACAGTGTATATGCCATATGTTAATCTTTAGTGAATGGAATTGCACTGAGTATTTAAATTTATTGTTCCACTGATGGTAGTATACTTCAAAAAATAATAATTTTCTCTAAAATATTGGCAATCTCTTTTAAGTTATATGAGAGATATTATTATTATTAACTATAGCAGACCAACAGGATATCATATAAATTATTTAACAAAATTTTCTGGCAGATCATTAGTATAATATGGCAAATGTACCCCTTTGCAAGAAAATAATGGATTGATTAGTTTTTTTAATGATATTTTTCTTTATTGAAGTATACTTTACATATCATGCCTTTACTCCACTTTAAGAGTACAATTAAACGATTTTCAGTGAATTTACCGAGGTGTACAGTTAATCACATAAATCAGTTTTTGAGGAATTCCTTTCCCCTATTGAGAAACCTAATTCTGCTTCCCAACTACTTTTTAATAGTTCATTTTTACAGCACTTGCAAAAGCATAACCACAAACTGATTCTGCCAGAACTAGTCCAGCATCCATATCTAGCATTCTCAAGAAAAGGCTAAGAATTCATTTGAAAGTTGAAGAAGTCAGGGATTCAAATTTATTTGGAGAGAGGTGTGTATGTGCTTTACTTCCCATGGGTATGGAGAGGAACAGGTTCCACCTACCACAAATAAAGGAGGGGGTGCCTCAGGATGAGTTTGATATGTGTTTCTGGGAGTTTAAAGGGATGCATAGACTCACATCTCAATCACATCTTAAAAAACTGGAAATAATCCACTCATGAATTGATGGGCACTTGGGTTGTTTCCATGATAGTGAATTGTGCTGCCATAAACATTCGGGTGCAGATGTCTTTATCATAGAATGTCTTTTAAAATAACATCCATTGTTTATTTTCTAATTGCAAAATAAAAAAGTGATCATGCAGAATGTTTTTAAATTATCAAGTATTAATAAGAAGGTGTAAACTAAACATAATTTGAATAGAAAGATAAAGCCACCAGCAAACAATCATATCTATGCACAGGCATTTATATTTACAAACTTGGAATTATACTGTATATCAATTTTATTTCTTGTTTTTATAACTTATCATTACATTGTGAGCATTTCCATGTCATTAAAACTTCTTCAAAATCATGAGTTTTAATGGCTTCATATTGTTCCACAAAATGAATGTGCAATAATTGAATTATTATGCTATTGATGCACATTTGAATAATGTATAATATTAAAAAGTTGAGGGAGAAAAAATTTCAAGCAGCTTTATCCATAAAACTTTGATTGTATATTTTATTATTTCCTTAGGATACAATTTTATATGCCAAATTGCTGTATCAAAGGGACATATTTAGCATTTTTGATCCATAATATTGCATTGTTTCCCTGATAATTTGTATTTTTGCTGCTCCCAGTAGTTATGAAAGTGCTTATTTCATGATACCTAGAATTTAGGAATTTTAAGATCTCTTTTACAATTTGATAGGTCAAAACTGATATAATTTAAATTTGATTGCTGGTAAGATTGACTATATTTTGATTTTTTTTTTTTTTTTTTTTTTTTTAGCCATTTGTATTTCTTTTGTGTGAGCTGTCTCACATTAGAGGGAAAAAGCTGCCTCTCACAATATTCACAAAGTTTCGTGACCCTGGAGACCCTCCATATTTCCATATCACGGATAACTTCATAGATGCTCTGTAACTACTTCAATCGGAAACACCTTACGAAAACAACATGAAACATTGCTACATAAATATGAGAGTAACAGTAAGGACCTACCTCAAAGATTTCTCCCACAAAATGATTATTACAAAGTACTTTGAGACTAAGACTGATTGGTAATCAAGGCTAGTTCCATGTATAATAAGTTGCAGATATCTCACAACTCCAAAACCATTGATAACCTGTAAGAGATCTCCAGGGCTCTCATGGACAGCCACATCTTTAAACACACACACACACGCACACACACACACACACACACACACACACAAACAATATAGATACTCTGAATTACATGAAGTTTAGAAGCCGTGAATTATAACAGGTCAGATGGGGTAAGTAGCTATTAGGTTCAACCATCCACAAAAGTTTATAGTCAGTCATAAGTATGGCTATTGGGATATCTTTACAGTAATTCTGTTGTATTTCGTGAGTGTACACTTTGGTTTTATAGCACTATCTCTTAGGAAGACATTCATAAATTTCCTGCACACATGACTCAGCTTCTTCTCTCTATATAACAGGTATTTAATAACTATTCTTTCCTTCCAAGACATTCACAGTAATATTACATTTGAGTTCAACCAGGTAACTGGTAGCCAGAAACCAATTGTTCTTCCTCATATCCCACAAAATGTCTATATTCTTGGAAAAGAAAAAACAAAAAACTTCTATTAGGGTAATTTCTATTACCTACTTATTTTCACATAAATTCTAATAATGCCAAGAAAATATGTTTAAAAGCAAGAGATAAAGAAATTTAGAGATGAATGTGACCTTAAATATCCATTAAGTACAACCAGAAAATTTGTGTCTAGATAATGACATTATTTTCACAAAGCACCAAAATGGTGTCTTAGAAAACTGAAGTCTTTCCTTTCCTTATCTCCAGGCAGAACTATTTCAAAAGGTACAAACCGTTGTCCAAGTGATGTATGAATTTTACCTGAAGGAAGATAGAATATTTTAATAGATGGCAAACCCATTCTGTGTATACATATTCTTTCCTCTAGATATTCCCTCATTTTCTCAAGATCATAGAGATAATATCTCAAGAAGTCTCGATGTTCAAACAAGGAAATTCTCTCAACCAAATGAAATAGAAAAATGTTAGCTATTAATTATGCCAAGAATCTAATTGTTTCCTTTCCTGTCTTTCTGCTTTTGTTCATACAAATGCATTTGCATTTCTTTGAGTATTTGTATTATTTATCTCTTTCTGACTTTTTCCTTCTTTTCATGATTATAATTGGAAAAAAATGAGAATTTATCAATTTAGCCTTTAACTACATGGAGCACAGCAAAGAGGGAGGATAGAGAATTAAAAAAAAAGCACAGATGTTAGAATAAGCATAAGACTGTGACAATTGTACCCTTTACCATTTCTGTGGCTTTGTGCCAGTTATTTATCATCTTTAAGCCTATTAAACAAGGAGTATAATTCACTCATCTACTGTGAAAATTAGTTTACAGAAAGCATTTAGTAGAATCCCTACTAAGCAAATATCATCATAACTGTGTTGGTAAGAACAAGTAAGGGTATAAACCAGTCGCATTTATTGAGTTTGCAGGTAAGCCCTGGCAGTCATTCCCATTTAGAGAAAACATACCATCAACATAATTCGTTTTAATTAGAAGAGTCCCTGTCATCTCTACTATTATAAATTCACGTCAGGTATTTTTCCTTCAATATTTCTGATTTCCCAGCCAAAATCATTTTTTTTCTACAAGTTCATAACATATTATTTTGTTTGAAAACACTCCAACATACTTTAATATATTTCATTCTGCCAATATTTGTTTCAGGAACTGAAAATTAAATGTAGCTACTTTCCTCAATTTAACCCCCAAGACTTTTGAAATTTTTCCTCGTTCTCCTTGAAGCTATCTATGGTCTTTAACAGTTTTTATAATGTCATGAACTCCACACTCCACTGAGCTTTTAAGCTTTGTTAAGTGTTGCCATTGCACACCTACTCCTTATCTTGGACTATCACCCTCTCAAATGTAACAATATATTTTCAATTTATTATGGCTTTCCAGTTCCACTTGGATGAACAAAGATTTATTTTTCTCACAGGCTGAACTTTCCCTTCTTCTTTGTTATTCTACTTCAGAGTTCAACTCCTTCCTTAACCACAAGACATAATCAATTCAAAATTTCTCATAATATATATAGCACCTTACAGTACATTTTTTTACTTAAAATATTAATTCTTTTCCTCTTATTTTCAGCATTAGTGGTATTTTGGGTCCATTTGCTCTTGGAAATGGCTAACTTTGACATTAACAGGGCCATCCAGATTATTTTATTACTTCTTTCAGGTGATAAACATTTATTCATAAATTACTTTTTTCTAAGTAATACATTAACATAAACAAACCCATGATGTTAAAAGCTTAGCATAGATACTATTTAAAGTTGTTTTTAAACAGAATTTTTAGAGATGTTTCACAGATATAAGAAAACTAGTATAAATAAACACAGTAGTGAGAAATAAGGACATTTCAGAAATGTCAGTATTAAAAATTAAGTCAATCACAGCAGTTTTCAATCATGTTATATATGGTATAATAGTAAAATATTTGAGGAGGGTTAAGAACAGTTTTTGTTTTTTAATTGTTCAGTGTGATTTAATATTCTGGTCATCTACCTAGTCAATGAAAATAATTTTTTAAAACTTTTTGATAAACAAGCATCAGAAAGTCAGTTTCCAACTGAAATAAAACAATATTGAAGAAAGATTATAATGCATGAGTTTTGATAAAGGAAATTGACAATTAGCAGAAAATTCCATGATATTCACTCTACTGGGCCTTTCCACATTTTTTTGATATGACCCACTAACATTACTATTACAATGAATTTGCACTAATTTGGATTAACAGGTGACAAGGGAAACCTGAATTAAATTGAAAAATAAGGCATCTTTAAGTTAGAAGCATTAATTTCACAGCTACTAAACTTTTGGTAACCAAACAATTCCATATAGAAGCCTTTTAAGTCTGTTCTTAAATTGATTTTAGTAACATTCTCATTTATAATTAGCAGCATATAATACATATATCGCAAAGTACTAAAATTCTCTTGTGTAAATTAAATATGCTCCAAAATAATTTTGTTAGACTATTAAATTACCTACTCCCTTATTTTAATCAACTTTATTGAGGTATAATTTTCATGAAACAAAATACACAGACTTTCAATGTATGATTTAATAGGTTTTGACAACTGTCTACACCAGTGTAACTACCATACAAGTCAAGATATAGAAAATTTCTATCCCCCAGGAAAGTTTCCCTGTGTCCCTCTGTAGTCAAACTCTTCACCTCTGTACCAGACAACCACCGAGATCTATTACCGTAGATTAATTTAGCCTGTTTTTGAACTTGATACCAATGAAATCCTTTGATGTAGTCTTTGTGATTTTTGTTTGTTTCTTTCTGTTGCTCAACACAATTTTAGGCCCACTCCTAATTCAGAGTTTATGGTAATCTAGGCTGGAAAGAAAGTCGTTCCTTAATTAAGAAGGAAGGAGTAATATAAAGAACTGCTTATTAGCAATTCTGTAATTTTTATTGCCCAGTAATACTCCATTCTATATTCATATACAACACATTTGTTTATGCATTCACCTGTTGGTGGACATGTAGGTTGCTTCCAGTTTTTGAATAGTATGAATTTACTATGAATACCATGAATTAAGCTGCTCTAAATATTTACGTACAAGTCTTTCATCGACACGTTTTTATTTCTCCTTGGTAAATATATAGGATTCGAATTGCTGGTTAATAAGGCAGATGTATGTTTACCTTTTCGTAGAACCTCCTAGACTGTTTTCCAACATGGTTGTACCATTTTACATTTCCATCGGTAATGTATAAGAGTATCATTGGTTTACATCATCTACAACACTTAATATGTCACTTCATTTTTGTTTTAGTCATTCTAGTGGGCATGAAATGATATTCTCATTGTGGTTCCAATTTGAATTTCACTAATGATTAATGATATTAAGCATCTTTTTATGTGCTTATCAACCATTTGTATATTTTTTTCTGAAGTATCTGTTCAAAAATTTTGCCAATATTAAATTGGCTTCTTTTCTTTCATCTTGAATTCTAAGCATTCTTAATAATATTTCTTTTTTATAAGAAAAAAGAATATCCCAGTTCAGGTCAGCACAAACTCTGAATGAAGAGCGGGTCTAAAATCCACATATGCAATTCTGAAACATTAGGCTTTGAATCAAAGATAGTTCTTGATGAAGAGGAGATGAGTAATCTGGTATTTTGACTCTATTAAGACTTGCCATTTTCTAGCTGACCAAAAGGATCATTCTTTAGTCCCATTTAAAATCAGCATTTCATCATTTAGAAAAGCCTGCTTCAATCTAAGCAAATCATGACGTGATTCTGCAATTGATAGGTAGGCCAAGAACTGATTTGTTTGCTAAGAGGGAACACTTGAAAAATACACAGAGTTCATCTTCTCTAATAAAGGTATTCACAGATAATTAGTAGTAATAAGTAGTACCAGTGAGTAGTATGAACAGCATACATACTGCTTTCCTCTGAAAAGTATTAAAGTGAATGGCTAAGTATCATTAAGTAAGGAAGTACTTGACTTAGCTGTGATTTTATCAGATGTTCCTTGTTCAGATTGGCTTCTGAATCAGCAGCTATTGGTGTAAGTAATAAAGAAGTTGTAAAGGTTTCCCTTTCTTGAGGATTTCTGGAAAAACTTGTTGACAATTTGGCTGGATGTTGCAAAGAGGCATCAAGAACTGGGAAATGATCTGTCTTTGACTTCTCTTTGAACTCTTTAATTCTCTGAGTCTATGATGGTCAAATACAGAGCATTTGGCTTAGTGGTCTGTGTATGACTTTTCAGGATTAATGGTGGCATTGAGCCAGTTCATCCATAACATTATCTGGTGCTCTATCAAAATTTCAGCCAGGGTCACCCCATTTGTAGAGTGGACATCATAGTCTTTCTGCTCCCTATTCTATATACTTATGGTATCAATGAGATTTCTGAAAATATGATGCTGGAGAATTCAGAGAATGGGGGGTTGCTGTTCAACGGGTATAAAATTTCAGTTATGCAAGATGAATAAGCTCTAGAGATCTGTTGTACAACACTGTGCCTATAATTAACAATACTGTATTGTGTATGTAAAATCTTGTTAAGGGAGTAGATCTTATGTTAAGCATTTTAGCACAATTTTTAAAAAGATATAGAGAGAAAAAAGCTGAAACTCTAAATAACAAATAAAAAGTTTGCAATTCAAAACCTTTCACATTATTTTATAATTGATTTTATTTAATTAAATTAAAAGTATCATGAAAACAAAGCTCAATATGCAACAAATATGATCCTAAAATTATTGCTTACCCTAAATTATTATGAACTATAGTTTATGTGAACTGCACAAAGCCTATGATTTGAAGGTAGTCATTGCTGAAACTTCCTGACAAGTAACAAGTCCCTTGTTAAATGGACACCCCTAATATATCTATTTCTCAAATATGAATTTTAGAATTGGGTCATTCTAAAGTGAGAAAAACATATTTAGGCATTCAATTAGGTTTTAGTTTGTTCACAGTATTAGAACATACCTACAAAATTTTCTCCATTTATATATCTCTTTATATTGAGAGAATGAAAAATTTAGTAATGTGGGAGTTTACAACATGAGATTCTATATCACAGAAGCAAGAAAATTTATGTCTAGAGTTCAAACTCAGGCTTAACTTAATGGTCTTTATAATGGTATTGCTTGCCACACTGGCCAAGTGACCTGGAATAATTAGTTAACCATTCTATGCCTCAATTGCCAAATCAGTAAAATGTGGAATAAAAACAATATTTACAACATAGATGTTTGGGAGAATGAATAAAATAGTATAGGTAAAGTATAGAGAACACTGCTGAACACACACTGAGCGCCAATTAAATGGCAGCTATAATCTACTTTATTGTCATCATCACAGAACTCTAGATTTTTCAAAATTTCTCCAATTTTTTTCCTGTGGAAGGAGGGCCCTTTGAAACGACACTGTCATTTCCTGGATTTTGAAACACTAGACTATAAGGGAGAAAGCCTGTTTGGGGGGATTTTTGTTTGTTTGTTTGTTTTGCTTTGCTTCACTTTCCTGAAGCACTGATAGAACAGCAAGTGATTCCATCAGGTTTTTATGCTTTTGTGTTCAAAAGAAGAGGAAGGAAAACAAGGTTATACCTTGGCAATAGAGAATTTTTTTTCCTCTAAAATGTGGAAAGACCTACAATGTCCCTAGCAACTTGTAAGGCACCAAATATGTCTCTTGGTTACTAATCAAATCGGTTGATATCTCATTTCTGAACCAGGAAGACAGACAAAAGTTAGAGGAAAACGTCAGGAGTTTTGACTGACCCATGGTGGTTCAATAACCAGTCTTTCTTTCACTCCTCCAACGAAGTCAATTACTAATTTAGAGGCTACTGCACACCTTGTCTGTTCTCCTAAGCCGGGTATACCATAAGGCAGCAAAGACAATAATGGCTTTAAGCAGCCAAACACCAAGGTGAGGAAATGCTCGCTGTCTGCTTGCTCTGTTAGCAGCAAACTACATAGGGAAGCCACCTTCTGGCTCACACAGAGGAAAGAGAACCCCAGCTTTGCCACAGCTGTCACTGGCCTTTTCTGTTTTCAAAGCAAAAATCAGAATTGAATGGTAACCAAAACTATGGAGACCTTCCTAGCCACCTGTGACTAAATGAGCCAAATGAATAGCAAAGAGGCAGATGGCCCTGGAGTTAATGAGAATCTCACAAGCCCACAATTCTGTTGAAATAAAATTTTGCCACCTCAGTATTCAATACAGAATTGAACCCTCCAACACTTTTCTCCAAAATGGGAACAATTAATTTCATGAGGGTCCATTATCAAAGCACAGCCTTCAAGTCCAAGAGTGTTCAAGATAGTATAGTCTGGGTTTGCTATGCCTCCTTGTACAACAGAACTTTCTTCTCAGGCATTGATCACTTCAAGCATCCATAATTTTTCTAGCAGTTTATTCCTAAATCAATAGTCTGAATTCACTTAAGTCCTAAAGATGAATGATTACATGTATAGCTATTTTCTTTATACTGTAATCTACATTTTTAGGTATTGTTCTGATTAGACCTTCTGCTTTAAAACTTCATCAGCTTACTCAGGCATCAGTCATCCTGTATTCTGCACTCTTCCTGGATTTTGGGTCCTTTTGAATTGCCACTGACCATATGAATTACCCTCCCTCATTTCCATTTCTATCTTTTTTGGCAGCTTGACCTCAATTTCTTTCTCCTCCTCCTCATTTACAGCATAGCTCCATTGCACTTCTGGCAAACTTCCACAGCACAACATTTTCTTCCTGCTGTAGCTAAATCTAAATCTGCAGCTGTTTTAATATGGCATCTGTGGTTAATTTTTGGTACAATATTGCACATCATGAATGACAGTAATGCCTAGGGCTACTGCAATATTATGCAAGATTTCAGATGGATGGAACCTATTAACTCACTGTAAATTCATGCATTATGGACATGGCATGGCACTTAACTGCAATATGCAGTACCTGTATTGAGAAACTACAGGTGCTTTCAACCACTTAAGAAGTGAGGACATTGCATCACCTTCCTGCTGCTGCAGTGTTCTCTAATTTTCCCACTTACTTGTTCCCAAAGTAGCATCAAAAGAACAAAGACAAGATGAAATTAACATGAAGCTCCCAAGGTTGCCCATTTGGCTTAGCTCTCAATTCATTTTTTTAGGTTATAGGATTGCTCTTTGTGACTTTTGACAATATGAAAACATTTGCCTTTACCTTTGATGATTAGACAAGGGGCTTCATATACATAACATTAGATAGATGAGAGGTCATTGAATAAGAATAAGACAACCAATATACTAGGGTAAACCAAAATCTTGAAATAAATATATTTGCATTCTGGCAGTTTGAATAGTAGTTATTTGGAAGAGTGGCACTGAAGAGAATGAGCCGCTTTAAGGGCAGCCAAGACTAGATTTTGCTAGCTAAGCATTTAAAGTAAAACAGAGGCCAATTGGAAGCATCATTTTGTGCTGGACAAAAGGAAACACAAGCTTTGGAGTCAAACAGAATTAGTTTCAAATCCAGCCGTGCCCCTCAACAGTTGAATGGCTCAAGAAAGTTACTTAACCTTTTTAAATCTCAGTTTTCTCACTTGTAACCAAGGATAATACACTCTTACATGCTTCTTGAGAAAATAATTTGATGTAAAGCATCCAGGACAGTGCCTAGCTTATAGCAGTTACTTCGATTTTTTGAGATGGCATATGAACATAATTATAGCAGAGGTTGGCAGAAGGAAGTATAAAATGTCTTAAGGATGAATGAGTAGATTCTGAAATTAGACAAAGACAATTAAAGTAGAAAGAATTTTTTTTGTTCACCTTGTTGAGGCTATAAAAAATAGAATAAAGGAGATCAATGAATAGACAAGGCCAGATGGCAAAAGACAAGCTAAGTAAGTAAGGCAAGCTAAAAGAAAGGAAAAGATGAGAGAAAAGGAAAAGTAGCAAATAGATTAAAATGTCAAAAGGTGGGTATAAATGGAACTTTGCCTTTCCACTAAGATATTATGAGGACAGTAGGGACCATAATAAAGAAGCTGAAGTCCTTCAGCTGACCTCGGTAGGAAGAGAGACAGTGAGAAAGCATAAGACCCCAGGGAGACCATGCAAGCTATGTCTTAAACAGTCTGTCTGCAGAGGGCTTAAGCCTTCCAGCTCTGACAGCGCCCTTGGCTCAGGCAGCGCTCAAGGAAGTGCACTAATGAGCAGAAGGGCACGGTGCTGAGAGCAGGGACTGCAGGGCTTACTGGTCAGGCGAGGTTTTTTTCATTTCATAAATCAATTACAATGTGCGATATTGATTTCACAAAGTCAGCAGGACTTAAAAATTAATGAGCAAAATATTTTTTTATTATTTTTGAAAACACTGCAGTGTCTACAGCTTAGCACGTTCGGCAGAAAGACAAATGGAGTCTTTGGCTGCCACGGATTTCATTCCATCCTATCCCCTTCCGTGTTCCTCATCTCAGCATCAGCAAAGAATATGGAGCTGGCATAAGACCCAGGTGCATTATGCCAACAAAATCTCTCCCTGCTATCTGAAGCAGGGGCAGGCCCAACTAATGTGTCTGTGTTTAGACACTAGTGAGTTTTGTACGGATGCCCAGGCCTCTCCAGATGGAGCAAACAAGGAAAAGAATGAGAAACCCACCTGACCAAGGATATAAAATGCAGCAGGACTGTATTTGTGATTGCGGTTCTTGATAAGTAGTTACAGCACTCTTTTTCCAAACAGTAGTAACATCTAAACTGAAGTTTTAATGAGCTGTTTATTTTGGACAACACCAAAAATGGGAAAATTGCTAAAGGGTCTATTCTGCCAATCAACCCCTGGCCCAATGCCAAGAATATCAGAAATATACCTCAGGCAGAGGGAGTCATAGACAATTTAGCCTTTCTCCACAGCAAAAGAAGTTATCTCATGCATTTAGTTGTTAGAAAAAAACACAAAGGGAGAGAATAAATCCTGCCTAAATTTTGCTGTTAAAATTTATTACCTGTTAAAAAATGTACTATTCTTGGTTTGTAAAATAATTAATATTAAATAGAATAGTGAACATTTGAACACTTGTTTTATGCTAGGCTCTGTGCTAAGTCCTTTGTATGCACACATTATATAATTTAATTCTTAGAACAACTCTAAATGGTAGACACTATTATTATCTGGATTTTATAGTTGATGGTAACTGAGTCCTAGGTAGGCTAAATAGCTCCCTGAGTGCCTCAAAGTAAGTGGCAATATTAAGTCTCATCTGTTTACACTAAAGCATGTGCTCTCAAGCATTCATTCCATCAGCAAATATTGATTGAGCACCTAACACATGCTAGGCACTATTCTAGATGCTATCCACTATCAAAACCACTCCTTAGATCAAGATAATGTATTTACCTGAAATGAAAGTATTTCAGGGACTAATGACATTCTTTCAGATTGTGATTTTAGTTTGGGATAGAGAACAAAAAAACCCAGAAGGTAGTTGATCAACTTGCTAAAGGAAGACTAAGAGAATAACAAACATTTTCTGAATATGTGAATACAACAAATTAGAATGATAAATGAGAGAATAGGGGGAAAAGAAGGAAGTGTAAGAAGTCTAAGAAGTTAATTTCTTCCTGGGTGGAAGAGGCAGATAAAATTGGCCAAACGTAAATGTGAGAAAAAAGGTGATAACTAAAAGTAATGGTAAGGAAATAAAACCTATGTTTCTTAGAAAGTCATTTTGCCTCACAAACACAAGAAAGTAATAAAGATAGATTTAAAAAAATAATAAACTATATAAACTTGATCTTTAAATTACTTCTCAATGAGTTAACGATTCATTTTAACATTATTAGGATAAATAGCAAATATAGTCTGCAGAAATTTCACCCTATTATTTACTTCCTTTATGCTTTTTTCTTGTTTAAGCACTTAAGTGACTTAATACAATGTGCTACAAATAAAGGAAAATGAGAATGTAAATAATTTATTTTTAGTAATTTTCCTTTCACTCCTCAGAGAACTCACAAATAAACAGAATTAGGTACAGATACACCACACAAAATATTACCTTTCATTGATATATTTTTCTTGCTTTGTTTCTGTGCATGTTTTTAAAGTACAAGGACATTAATTCAAGGTAGGAGATCTGACACCTGCCTGGATTCCCACCCTCATTTCTTACGGCCCTCTCTCTTGTTTTCTACATTTGAGCCAAAATCTTTCAGTTCAACAAACATACAGAGCTCATCCCTGCCTTAGTTCCTTTGTCTCAGATGTTCCCTTCATCTAGAATGTTCTTCCCTAGATATTCTCCTCATGGCTGCCTTCTGCAAGACTCATATTTATTACTTCATCAGAGAGGCCTTCCTTAACTACCTTTATCATTCATGGATGAGTAGAAAACAAATGATGCACTCTATTATTTGTTATCATAACGGTTAAAGAAACCCTCAGAAGGAGTGATTGCCAGCCCTCAAAGTGAAAGAATAAGGGAAGGAGCACTTCCTACAGCTCAGAGAATGAAAATCTATGGCAAGAATTGCCCAATAGGCACATGATATTTTCTTTTGAGTTTGTGTGTATGTTTCTCTAACTGTAAACTCGAGATCGGTCCATCTTGTTCATCAGTGTGCCCCAGAGGCTTAAGTCAGTACCTTCAAACTTTAGGTCCTCGGTAAGTATTTGTTGAGTTGGATTAGCAAGACTTCTGTGATAAAAAATTATATTGAAAAATCTAATTCATGAGGAAATATCTGTAGTTTATAGGAGAATGACAGAGAATGATATCTTATTTTACCGAACAAGATATTTAGACTGAATCAGCCATAACCAACTAAAACTTGAAAGTCAACTTTACAACTCATGGCTATCAGATTGATCACTTTGATTTTATCATATCTATCAAATGGAGATCATATTACCTATTTCAGAGTTAACATGGCATTTAAATAACACATATGATAATCACTCATTTCTCCATCTATTGATTTATTCATTTAACACATATTTATTGAACACCTATTATGGCACTATATTAATGCTAGGCACTGGGGATATAACAGTGAACCAAACAGCCAAAATTTATTGTCTTCATGAAGTTTACATTTGAGTAAGGTGTCAAGGTCAGGTAATCAGAATAAGCCTACCTAATAAGCTGAAAATATGAGCAAAGATCTGAAAGGCGCAAGGGAAAGAAACCAAGCAGATATTCAGAAGATGATGTGGACAGAGAGCATTGCAAGTACAAAATCCCTGATGTAGATCCTTTTAGCATTTTAAACGACAATGAGAAAGTGAAGATGTCTGGAGCAAAGTATGTGGGTTTCAAGCTATGGACACAAGGCAGGATGATAACAGAAGGAAGCAGAGTGTGTTTTAAGGACTTAGCTTTTCCTCTGAATTGGATAAATGGCCACAAATTCCACATGACATGATCTGACTCACATTTTAATGGTGAGCAAGGCAGAATTAGAGAGACATTTATAAGGATATGGCATTAATTCAGGTAAGAAAGAGATGATGATGTGAGAAGTGATCAGAGTGTTTGGACCTATTTTTGAAGATAATGGTGAGATGATTTCCTGATGTTAGAACATGGGGCTGAAGAACCAGAAGGGACTAAAGGATGATGCTGAAGTTTGGGGTCTGACAAATTGAAGATGCTTAGGAAGGCTTTGTTTATTGTCTGTTTAATTTGTTTCCCACTTGACTCTGAAAAAAGGGAAATTCATCCAGTTACTTTTACCTCATTGCAATGAATCATTGAGGAAATGTTGGGTCCTTAAACTTTGTAAAGTTAACTTTGAAACACCATTTTTCCATCCAAAGACATGCCACTATCCTTTAAATACAGAATACTAAACATAAGGCAAGACATTGGCAAAATAAAAATTTTGAAAATATTTCATTTTTATGAGTTCAGCTTATGATAACCAAATTTGAAGAACTTTTACAAAAATGAATTTTGATTTAAAATTTAAGCAGTGGCTTTACAATTTAATTTAGTTTATAATATATTAAAGTAATTCTTTTTTTATGGGGAAGGTTTTGAAAAATCAAGTCTTCATACTAATCAAATGATCTTTTTAATAAAAATTTCCATCATACCAAACATGGGTTACCAAATTATAAAGAATTAAAATACAATCATGTGAAATTAGAATTGAAACTTTAATATAATTTAGTCTTTTATTCAATAATCCATTGTACCTTAGGACAGTAGAGGCAGTATAGCATAGTGAAGGAACATGGGCTTTGAAGACAGAAACTAAATTCATATTTGCAATTTCTCTATAATTTCCTGGCATCATAAATTTGGCTCAGGTTCCCTAACCCTTTAACTCAAGTATCTTCATTTATTTAGAAATGATCCCCCAAATAATATTAACTTATAGGGTCATTGCAAAAGTTATATCCAAGTTTTTTGTTTAACAGAGATCATGATTTTAGTGGAAATCCATCAAAACAAAATTTGAGCTAATACAGTGATTTTTTTTAGCTATTACACAGACATTCATCAAACATTAAAGTATATATCTTTTAGTGCTACTCCAAAAATCAGTCATTCTTACTAAGTTGAAAAGCTCTGACCCCTAGGTATTTGTGTGTTTTTTATTTGATGGTCAGTGTGATAATTTTATTCTGAAGGTAAATAAATTTTTAGACCAGCATGCAGTACTTTATATAGTATGGTGAAAAAGCTGATTCTTTTCATTATGATTTACTACATCAGTCCTTCTGATGGCCAAAACCCAACAGTTCATGTTTAAAAGCTTTCAAAACATTCTGCAGTCTGATTAGTTCTTCTTTCAATACTAGAAGCTAAAATGAGGCCACAGCTAAGAAGAAAGGAGAGGGGTACAAATATTTTTTCCTACTTAGGCTCTTTTCCTAATCAAAACACTTACCATGGATGGATAATTATAAACCTCTTCCCTGAAACTTTGCCCTCCTCCCTGCTGCCCACCTTCACACCTCCCCACCCCTACTCACACACATACTTAAATGATAGGAGGCTTCCTTCTTCATTTTACCACTCATTGCGGGCTCATCTTTCTTTTAATTTCTTTACATATCAAAGTGCTCCCTGATTGAGGTTTGGTTCTCAATTCTTTCTCTCACTTTTTTAAAAAGTCCCTTTGCAACCTTTCTTTATCAGTCCCATTACCTCTCATTGCAGTCAAAAGTATATTTATCCCTTCCTTGAATTTCCTGGACATTTTATCTGTTTCACTTTGATGCTCTTGCCTAGCAATTAGAAATGAAGAATCACATAGAGATTTGGAGAAAAAACTCTTTGAAGGTAATGCCAGGACTGTTTTCCTTTTTTCTTTCCCATTGGGTCTAGCAGAGGGCCCTACAAGGGTCAATATTTAACTCTTGAATTAATCAATTGTTATTTCAGAATATAGTATAAAGCTCATACAGTATTAATGCATACATCAACTTATTCCTTAAGATTCCATAGAAACAACTATGGGCAGAGAGAAATTCATTGAATATGATATTAGATTGTTTCAAAAACTTGCTTCTTGATTATATTTTTGTATGTAACAGAATTAGATGACTTTAATGGCTAAATTTGTTTTTATTTCATTTGTGGAATAAAATAATTGTTGCAGATGCCATTCTATGGTTAGATTGTCATGTTTTGTCATTTAGGATTAGCCTAATACAGGCATGAGCTCAAATGTAAATTTTAGCTAGCAAACAAAAGGAGTGGGTAAAGAGATTAATATACATTTTAAAAGAGCCTGTTGTATATAGGTGTGAATCACTTATAAAATAACAGTTTTTACAGAATAAGTCTACTTATTTAAATTTTAAAAGGGTTTACTTCTAGATGGGTTTTTGAGTAAATTGCCTTAGAAAATTCATTTTCATGGCACAGAAAGCTATCATATTTGGCTGCTGGTCTAAGCCCATTCCAGAAACAGAGTTGAATACTTTTATTACCCACCGGAGTGTAAGATCTCAAACAACAGAAATTACACTATATTTTTTCAATGGCAGCAGGACTTAGCACAGTGCCTGACAATTAGTGTTCAACAAATATTTGTTGAATTGAATTAGAAAATTAAGATAGCCATTTCAATGCCTTACTTTATACACACATTTTCAGGGGCACATATATTATACTAAGAAAGACACACCTATAATCCTTGCGTAAAAGAGATAGGAAGCTCCTCTCAATATGAGGTAGGTTAGGAAAGTCTTCATTTTTTTTTATGAGTTTGTATCTCAGGCTCATCAGTAGATATCATTAAGCTACTATCAGATTCCTTTCTTTGCTCAGCTGAATTTTCTTCATAAACCAAGTCAGTTTCTCGTCAAACTGGTAAAATAATGGTAAAATCTCTGGTAAAAATAATGAAGTGGGGCCAATGTGTCCCATTGCCTCCTGATATCTACAGCAGCCATCCAACACTATTATGTCGTGGCCAGGCAAGGGGACTCAGAAACTACCACCCTGCCCTTTGAGGCTACCACGATTCCTCTCCCCTATTCTGAATAACCACATCCTTGTTTCCATTTAAATAAGATACAAGCAAATAGGCTCAACCCACCCGTTATTTCAAGATTTGAAGAAACAAAAGGTAAGTTGTTCAATTGCTGAAAGTATTTTGTGTATGGAATTTCTAATCGCCATATTATTCCGGAACTCCGGGGAATGTTTGCACATGAAATGTTTCTAGATTTTTTATACATGGATGCCTAGAGAATCATAGAAACAACTAGAAATCATGTAGTTCTAGTCTAATAACACATTTAGCATTCAAGGTAACTGAGAAACAGAGAGTCAAATGTTATTCAAGATGACTCAGAAAGTTAGGAGCCAGTGTGGACCAGACGTGTCCTTTTATATATTCCACGCAGATACTGGATATTTATAGCAAAGCTAACATTGAAGCTTTGGGGGTTCATTTGGGCAATCTGGAATTTGCATATCTCACTACATGACAGTGTTCATAGATTGAACTATGTAACCAAAATCTATCCCTTTTCAATATTGATATCCTATTCAAGTAAGTATTAATAAAATTTCACTAGCATTGTAGACATTTTTATCATGTCATGTAGACCAAGTATGTACTCTAGTTAATTTGCCTTTGTCTTGAATGGTAGGGCAAATGAAATATCATTATGCCTATGAACACTTAATACTTTTTGGGTAATCAAATGGCATGCATTGAACATTTTAGTGATACAGATCCCTGCTAATGATACAATTATATTTGCTAGTAGTACAAGTCTTACAAATACCCTGCAGAAGAGCTTTCAGAAAATAATCTCTGACCTTGAAGAATAGATATTCTAACACACACACAACACAGGGGTTTTGTATATGAACAACACTTTAGGGTTTCTCCAACTTTTCAAACATTCAATGAATTAAAAATGTCATTATGTTCAAGTTTTCTAAACTTTCATCTTTCAGATTAGCATAATTTGAGGGAAGTTACTGGTATTTAAATAACTGCACATTACTTATCAAGACATAGATTTCTAAGTGCCAATGTCCAGGATGTACTTGGTTCTCTTGAAATAATATTCCCTTTAAAAAGGATATTTTATTAACATTAATAGGCTATCTCAAGAAATTATATTAATATTAAATAATAGGTAATACAGTCATGTTTTTGTCAATCTCCATTTATTTTGATTTTTGAAATAGTTTAAATGCACTTATTTAACTCTATAAAACAACACTCACAAATAAATATAAACATTAAATAGATTCAGTGAAAATGAAATATTTTATTCGCTATCAGTAATATTTGCCAGAATTCTGTGCTATTTAAACTTCATAAATTGTATCATATCTGAGATATTTTCTAGCCTCTTCTATATATGTCCCAGGATAATTTACAATATTTTTATTTAATCAGTTCTGATTATTTTGAATCATGAGCTTCTGTCTCTAATCTCCATAGCTCTTTTAAGCTGATTAGAACTTCAACTGCATTCTTGCCTGCATCTCTTGGTGTTTCACTGTCATCTAAAACATAGCATGCCAAAACTGAATTTTGCAACTCCATCTCTGCAATCACACTCTGCCCTGCTTAAGACAATCAATTTTATAGAACTAGAACATTGAGGTTATTTCTTATTCTTTTTGCTGCTATAAACCACTCTGCAGCAAATATTAGGTACTTAAACAATTAGTATGTGGACTTTCTCATCTTTATCAGATGTTGCCAAATTGCTCTCCAAAGAAATAATATTAATTTATATTCCAACTAGCAGTGAAGGAAAGTTCCTGCCCCTCCTCGATATTTGGTATTATCATGCTTTAATTTCTAACACCTAATGGCTGTGACATGTGATCTTATTGTTGATTTAATTTTAATTACTGAGAAAGCTCATATTGTTACATATTTACTTGTCCTTTGGTTTTCCTCTGCTATACATTGCTTGTTCATATCCTTTGCCTATTTTATATTAGGTTGTTTATTGTTGCTCTTCTCCTTCTCCTTCTCCTTCTCCTTCTCCTTCTCCTTCTCCTTCTCCTTCTTCTTCTTCTTAGTTTTTAATATTATCTGGAAAAAATCCCCTATCAGTTTCAGTTCTATGCATGCATTATAAATATCTTCTTCCAGTTCCAGTTCATGACTTGTTTTTTACTTTGTTTATGGCAACATTGTGTCATACAGAAATTTAAAATTTTGGATCCAAATGAAGCATAGAATTATTTTTTCAAGGTCTGTGAAAA
Organism: Lepilemur ruficaudatus; assembly: GCA_963574885.1. NCBI lineage: Eukaryota > Metazoa > Chordata > Mammalia > Primates > Lepilemuridae > Lepilemur > Lepilemur ruficaudatus. Next base: position 26,743 of record CAUYRT010014411.1, read on the forward strand.
AATGATGTTGGTATTTTTATGGGGATTGCAGTGAAGCTGTAAGTCACTTTGAGTAGTATGGACATTTTAAAAATGTAGATTCTACTGATCCATGAGCAAGATGTTTTTCCACTTGTTTACATCATCTGCAATTTACTCCCTCAGTGATTTGTAGTTCTCTTCGTAGATACCTTTCACCTCCTTTGTTAAATATATTCCTAGGTATTTTATTTTCTTTGTAGCTATTGTGAAAGGTATTGAGTCTTTGATTTGATCCTCAGCTTGATTGTTGTTGTTGTATAGGAATGTTACTGATTTGTATGCAATGATTTTGTAGCCTGAAACTTTGCTGAATTTATTTATCAATTCCAGGAGTCTCTTGGCAGAATCTTTTGGGGTTTCTAGACATAAGATCATATCATCAGTGAAGAGCAATACTTTGACCTCATCTTTCTCCATTTGGATTCCTTTAATTTCCTTCTCTTGCCTGATTGCTCTGGCTAGGACTTCCAGCACTATGTTGAATGGAAGTAGTGACAGTGGGCATCATTTTCTTGTTCCAGTTATAAGTGGGAATGCTTTCAACTTTTCCCCAATCAATATGATGTTGGTTGTGGATTTGCCATATATGACTTTTTATAATTTTGAAGTATGTTCCATCTATGCCTACTTTGTTAAGACTTTTTATCATAAAAGGGTGCTGAATTTTGTCAAATGCTTTTTTTTTTTTTTTTTGCATCTATTGAGATAATCATATGATCTTTGTTACTGCTTCTGTATATGTGGTGAATCACATTTATGGAGTTAGGTATGTCAAACTATTCTTGCATCCCTGGGGTGAAGCCCATTTGGTTGTGGTGACATTTTGTATTTCTGGGGTATCAGTCATAATATCTCCTTTTTCATTTATGATTGAGTTTTTTGGGTCCTTTCTATTCTATTCCTGATTAATCTAGCAAGAGATCTATTAATTTTTTCTTTCCGAAGAACCAAATTTTGTTTCATTGATCCTTTGTATTTTTTTTGTTTGTTTTCCATTTTGTTTAGTTCTGCTCTGATCTTAGGTATTTCTTTTCTTCTGCTGGCTTTGGGTTTGGTTTGCTCTTCCTTATATAGTTCTTCGAGATGTGCCATTAGATTGTTGATTTCTGATCTTTCTGTCTTTTTGATGTAGGTATTTAAGGGTATGGATTTTTCCCTTAGGAGTGCTTTTGCTGAATCACATAGATTTTGATAACGTCTGTCCCCTCTGTCATTTAGTTTGAGGAATCTTTTGATTTCCATCTTAATTTCATTATTGATCCAATAATCATTCAGCAGCCAGTTGCTTAATTTTCATGACTTTGTATAGAATTGAGTGTTTCTCTTGAAGTTGATTTCTAGTTTCCACAGTGCTCTGAGAAGATAAATGGTATAATTTCTATGTTTTTGAATTTGTTTAGACAAGTTTGGTGGCCTAAGATACAATTGATTTTGGAGAATATTCCGTGTGCTGATGACAAGATTGTATATTCAGTAGTTTTGGGGTAAAATTTTCTGTAAATTTCTGTTAGGTCCATTTGTTATATAGTCCTATTTAAGTCCAGTGTTTCTTAATTTATTTTCTGGTTGGATGATCTGTCCAGTTCTATCAGTGGGGTGTTGAATAAGGAGTCCCCTATCTCTTTGTGTAGATCTAGTGGGGTTTGCTTTATAAATCTGTTTTAGGTGCACAAATATTTAGGATTGTTATGTCTTCTTCTTGAATTGCTCCCCTTACTATTGTATAATGAGCATATTTTTTTGTAGAGACAGGGTCTTGCTCTTGCTCAGGCTGGTTTTGAACTCCTGAGCTCAAAAAATTTGCCCACCTCAGCCTTCCAGAGTACTAGGATTATAGGCATGAGCCACCATGCCTGGCCCCCATTTGGGACTCTTAACCACGCCAGGTCAAACTATCTGAACTAAACTAAATTCCTAGAAATAAACAGCATTCATGTGGCAAGTAGATTGCCATCATTTTACACTTACAGAGAGCCCCCTATATAACAACTAGTACGTGATGTAAAAGGAGTAACATACCTACTCACTTCAATGATTAAAAAGAAGAAGGAAAGAAGGAAAATGCTCTCCAACCTTTATATGAACATTTAAAGTAGTTAAAAATGTGTTTGCCTGTCCTGGGTTAATCACACCTGTAACTAATAGCTGGCCTGGGTTAATCACACTTGTAACTAATAACTTTGAAATTTGCTTCTCAATTGGTTACAATGTGGAACAAATTAGCTCACTTAATAAATGGAATAAAGCTCAGTGTGAGTCTCTTTAAAAACAGAAACTTGTAACATTCCTATTTCCAGACCCTCAATTACCAGGTTTCTACAACTCCTACTTTTACAAGTATGTTGAACTTCTAAAAGTATGAAAAAAGCAGCTGAAGTAATGTTACAACACCAAATGTTACAAAAATAGTAAGTACTGAGGGGACCTAAGATTCATATTTCAATTCTTCACTCCTAAGACAGGCAGATCTGACTCAGTGTCACTATGCCATCAAATTGCTTGCAAAATCTTGATTTGCCATCAAACAGATTCTTCAAATGTTTCAAGTTCTGATACATAGATAAGGAATAGCCTATTGACCATATCACTATATTCAGTACTATTTATAGTATACAACCATAGACCTTTGTATATCTTGGAATAATTGTGAAGATGTTTTATAAAACATCAGTCTTTTGAGAAGTCCCAGATATTGTATAAGTAATTTAAAATACACACAATGTTACAATATGAAATGCAAAACTAAAAAACCAGAATGGAAAGTATGGAAAACATGGGCTCAGCTAACACCACAACAAACTTTCAAAATAGAACTCTCCCCAAGCTCTCTCTTCCTGCCACTTCTGTCCTGGTATTTTTAGGTATTCTCTTCTCATTCTAAGTGCATGCTAATAACTCCTAAATCTGTATCTCTAGCTAAGATCTATCACTTGAGCAATGGACTCATGTTTCCATCTCCCTCTGAGGTATCACTGCTTGAATGTCACAAAAACACTGCAAACTCAGCAAGCTCAAACTGAACATGATTTCCATCCCCGCCCATCTTCTCCTCCTTTTGTATTTCCGATCTCAGTGAACAGCACCACCAACCACCCAGGCCGCTATGACAGAACCCTGGGTGTCACTGAAGACCCCTTTCTCTCTGATTTCTCATATCTACTTGATTACCAAGAACTCATCATCTCCTACATGAACTATGGTAGCAATAACCTAGTTGGATCCTCTGGCTTCTAAATCTACCTCTTATAATCAATTTTCAACATAGGCACCAAATGATCTTTTTTAAAATGCAAAGCAGATTAAATTACACACCTGTTTAATACCTTTTAAAGGTTACCAATGTTTTTGCAGGATAAAATTCAAATCCTTAGCATGACTTGCAGGGTCCTCTATGACCTGGCTCTTGCCTACATCTCCAGATTTCTCATTAAGTCCTGTTTTCTCCTCAACCTGCTACTTATCTATGCCAGATTACTTATACTCAGATTCACTATTTCTTAGCTTTGTTCACACTGCTCCTTCTTCGTAAAAGATCCTGTCCCCACATTTAAGCTAATAAATAACTACTCATTTTTAAGGTACAATACAAGCATTATTGCCTCTACAAACCTTCCTGAAATTCACATGCGAAATTATACACTCCTATCTTTGTGCCATTAATGTTATAAGAACTAATATCTCTGGAGTACTTATAATGTACTAGATACTATGTTTAGTGGTTCATTACATTATTTCATCATTATATCCTATAAACTAATAAATTATTTTCACATTACCTTACTATTATATCTTATAAATACACTTATAAGTGAATCTAGTATGCTTTATTTTACCTACTTATTTATACATTTTTTTCTCCTACTACTCTGGAAATTACGTAGGGCCAAACTGTGTTTTATCTTACTCTCTATTGCCTAAAATACTTCATTGCACAAGTAGGTCTCAAAGCTCTGTTAATAAATGAACTTTAATGGTTCCAAGGAGACTGATAGTACACAATCAGAGATGTTATCAGATGCATTTTAAAAAGCTTTTAAATGAATCCTGGACCAAAGAAATTATCGACCTAACTTAGCAATTGTGTAACAAAGGAAAAAGAGCAATACTGCCATTAATGATAATGGTCTCAAAGATAAGCTAATTTAATAATACATGTTTGTATCAATCACTTATGTATTTTTCTGAGTTAATTATAGCCCATGCAGATTTTCTGCTTGCTCAACTTATTGGAAGAAAAATTTTTCTAAGAGCATGTTTAAAAATACTGTCTAAAGTAGCATTAGAAAATTTTGTCCTAAAATGACTTTGTTAAACACAGGAATTCTCAATAATCCTATTTAAGCTAATACATGTAAATGTTCAGCAACAATGCACCTACTAAAAGTCTGTGATTCAGCTTTATAATACTGGTTTATGACATTAAATCAAAAGACTTAATAACTTGGATTAAATGTAAAAGACAATAAAGAATAAGCCAGACATGTAGCTACCCAATAGTAGTAGGGAAGTTATAGATATGTTGATATTAATACTAACAGAGAATCATACAACTTCCCAAAACTTCGAGATGTGGTGGCAAGAAAAAGAGTAGAATATGAATTGTATATCAAAGAGCTTCTTCATCCTTGCTTAGTGTCAAAGTTTGGCAAATTAAACCTTTGTCTTCTTTCAGAATTTTAGCAGTCTAATTTTCCATGGTTGTGACTAACTTAACCTATGTCAATCATAGCCTGAGATCTTATAAAAATGATTACTAAGATACAATCTGAGAAAGAGGTACTTGTTACCAAATAAGCATGAAACCTTTCTTGTTTGTAAAAATTTATTTACATTTATTAAATTATTTCAACTAGATTTGATTTTAAAACTACTCTAAGCCTGATGTGTCCCTCCTATAACTAATAAAACAATAAAATTTGAGAAGCATATCTAGAACATTTTAAACCAAATCTTGTCTGTTCATAAGCTCTAGTAAAACCTTTAGATGCCTGCCATTTCAGTAAATATCTCTCTTAATATTTATTTATATAAATAAGTACTCCTATACATTGTTTTCAGTAAGTTCAGAGCTCTGGACATTCTTTATTAGGAAGCCATCTCTCCATTCTATTGCATTCTTTCCTTAGCAGGTTTGCCATCTAAGTGCCTCGTCAACTAATCTTATACCTCATTTCACCATAATAATCTATAAGAGAAACCCTCCTCAAGCAGAGGAAGTCCCAAAATTTTCTGCTATTTTCTATTCCCTGCCTAGGTAGTGGCTCAACCAAACACAAAAGCACCCAAGCCAGAAACCTGCAGTCATCCATCCCATTCTACCCCCATACCTGTAATTGGTGATTACAACCTATTGATGCTTCCTCCTGAATGTATTGCAAACTTATTTGTTCCTCTTCAAGTTCACTACCACTGCTTCATCACTCATCATTTGGATTATTGTACTGATTTTCTAATTGGCTTCTTTGCACCTTAGCCTCAGCTCTAGCCCCTTATTTCTCCATACTACCCCCATCACAGATCATTCTTCTATAATAATGGTAATTACATTTCTAAAATGAAATAAATGGCTGATGCCATTCCCCTATGTAAATTTTTCACTACTGGCAATAAACCATAGGATGTAAGTCAAATTCTTAACTTGACACATCAGCATGGCCTTTAGGTGTCTCACCAGACGTTTCATCCATCTCTCCATATATTCCCATGCTGTAATTCTCTTACTATAAGCAGAAACAAGTGCCTCCTTATTCTCTATTCCATGAGTACTATTGTTTTAATATCAGTTTCAAGAAAAAGACAATTTAAAAGTTCAAAATAGAAGAACAGTATTTTTAAAAAGCATAGAAATCATACTTAGTGTAAATATATAACATAAAATATAAATCAAAATATATCAATAATTAAAATAAATACAAAGGGACTAAATTTGTCAGTTAAAGGAAAGATATTGTAAATTGGATTTTTGTGCTTTTTGAAAGACAACTGAAATACAATGACACAGAAAGGTTGAAAGTAAAAAGATGGAAAAGGATAATGAACAAATGAGAGACACTCATATAAAGACAAAAAAGACATTGAAATAAAGATGCTTCTACAAAACAATGAAGAATGGAATAGCTGAAAAATATAATTCCAAACTAATATGTAATGAATAACACTGCATAAAATATACAAAGTAAAATGGAGACTGGAAAAAGTAATTGTCAAAGATCAACAATAGTGGGAAATGTCAATACACTTTTTTTTTTATTATTTCAAAATATTACAGGGTACAAACGTTGAGGTTACATGTATTGTCTTTGCACCACCCAAGTCAGAGCTACAAGTGTGCTCATCCCCAGACAGTGCATACTCACAATTGCAAAGATGTGGAAGCCACCCAAGAATACTTTCCTAAAAACTGATAGATTGGACAGCAAAAAGAATCAGTAAATTTTAGATTTAGAGAATGCAACTAAAAAGTTTGTTTCAATGAACAAGAAGTGTATAACCCTGCACCCAACAATTAGAAATGCTCATCTACTTAAGTATATAACTAACTTTAAAACTGAACTATACCTTTAGTTTTATAATATATTTATACCACAAAGCAAGTCTCAACTGATACCAAAAACTCAGTATCACTCATAAATTTATTGTGAAAATAAGACATTTATGTTAGAAGTGTATTTTTTACAATTTTAGTTATATAAATTGGAATGTCAGGCAAACGTTAATAAAATTAGAATACTATAGAAATAGAGAAAAACCCTACAATTTAGGAATTAAATATATCTATACTACTTTTAATGTATCACGTTCAAATGATGTTTTGCACCCAAACATTTCAGTTATTGCAACTTGATTCTTTCAATAAAATCAATATTGTTTTAAGCTTTCAAATGTATCACTTAAAAGACCTGTGATGAACTACAATGTAAATTAATTAAAAACTGGCATTGCTAAATGCATACGGGAATCTGAACTTATCACTGGCCTTCTGGCTCATATTTCCAAGAGAAAACTTAGGACTCCTGAAAAATATATATAACCAAGGTATTTGAATAGATGAGTATCCAATAATTAAATTGATATCATCAATTTGCACTCACTTCACAGAAAAGGCGGGTCTTGTTGGTTAGTATGGATCAGAATGAGATTAGGCAATAAAATCCATTCACCTAGCTTCAATCATTGTTGCCTTTCTTATCTGACTATAGAGATGATCAGAAAGCATCCCTTTTAGATCATAAAAGAAATCCTATTAAATGCCAGCCTATAAATGGTGCTTCTGGAAACATAAAAACTGAATCTGGGTTAGTTTAGGATGAAATGATCCTTAACTTAGATAGAAAGTAGAAATGAATAATGTATATTTCATAAGTCTTTATGCAAAAGATATCAGCACTTCAACTCTATTTTATTATTTTAGCTTAGTTGAATCTCACATCACTGATGAAGAGATTACTTGACCAACAATTTTTTCAGATTTGTATATTAATATTGATTTTATTTTCCTAAAATACTTCCCTAATAACAGAAATCTATTCAGAAATGGTAATTAAAAGGCATTGACGGTCATCTGATTTGTCGTGTTGGCTTTAGATCAGTGACTAGATTTTACCAGTCACTGATCTGTCAGCTTTAATACAACTCATGCATTTATCTTACTAACAGTTCAATTTGTGAGATAGCTGTTTTTCACAATTAAAACTACTGAAGCTTTAATATACAGGGAAAATATCATGATAAATTTCTCTCCACATTTCTAACAATTATGGAAGGTTCTATTACAGAAATATACACAGAATGACTACAGCTGGTTTTCTAAGGATGGTTTTTAAGATTGTTATATGATATCAAGAGGAACATTTACATGGATCTTTAGAAAAATTACTAAGTTCTTATCACTAAAAAATAAGAACATTTGGAACAAATTTACAAACACACTCTTACATAAGTAATTGGTGAGGGATGAAGTAGAAAAAGGCTGGTCTTACTTCTGCTGACCGAATGGATAAGACAGTAGACGAGGAGAGTTGACAGGGAACTGGCACAAGAAGGTTAATTGCAGGAGCAATTAAGCTGACCTGCTCACTGAGATCATATTGACCTAGTTAGTTCTATGAGAGAAAACACCTACTTACATAAAATCTTCCACTTAATTGAGTTTAAAGCCAGTTCAGTGGTCATAGAATTATGAAGAGTTAGATAGGAATGTTAAAGATCACCTCCTCCAACCACTGTATCCATAAAGAAACCATGAACTTGTGTAATTAACCCAATAAATAGGAATCAGATCTGCTGCCTCCTATTACAGGGCTCTTTCCATTGAATTAAACTGAATTAAATGTGTGGATTCAATAGAAGCAATCTTGATATAAGGGCAATTAGCATGAATACAAATCCTCCCCCAATCCCCACCTGACAATTGCAATAAAATTCTATGGGGAATGCATTATGAAAAGTAAAGAAGAATGCCAGTGCAATTCTGCTAAAGCTAAAGCAATCTGAGAATTTAACTTTGGTATGTCTAGCCAAAGTCAATTACTCATGTACAACAGGCTGGAACTTGACCAACGGCTGACCCAGCAGCTTTTAAACTCTTCCGTTGAATTAAAAAAATAAAATAAGAAAGTGAGGAGAGAAGGTAGGGAAGAACAGTCTGAGAAAAGGGTATAAATTAAATAAATTAATAGCTTAATAGTGAAATTGTGAAATCTTGGCTGTGAGTTTACTTCAAGAATGCTAGGTGCTCATGGAAATTTATATAAAACCAAAAGAAGGTGCAGTAGGAGCTGAAGACAGGGGTGGCAGGGTGGGGCGGGGGGGGACAGAAAGATAGGGAAATGGGAATGGGGATCATAGATGTGTGAAAAATTTAGAGGAATCTAGAATCTAGACTTTTTCACTAGCTTGGAGTGAAACTTTCTCATTAATAAAAACCTTCTAATACATAATTACTATCTAGAAATACAAACAGACAAATTTAGTGTTTAATATTCTAAAAGAATAATTTTACAAAGGAAGTCTAGTGGATTCTAGTTGTATTTATAATTCAATTTATAAAAACATAATTTACATACACCCTCGGTATGTATCAGAAATACACTCAGTACACAAAAAGGTACACTCTTATTATTTTTAAAGCACATGAAAACAAGGGTGCTATAGAAAAAAAAAGAAACCCACCAATTTCTACTGGCTATATCTCTTCTTTTTCTTTATTTTTAGCCTTGTCATTTTCACTGAGGAGCTTAGGAACCTTGCTTACCCTATAACTACATTTGCATTTCTCTTTCAATCAGGGCTTCATCTTGGCTGGGAAAGGGAAATTGAGGAAGCAGAGGGTGCAGCAATGGGTGCCAGCCTTAGAGTCTGGACCTAGGTTCTTAGGCAATCACTATCTATTTGACCACATTCAAGCCTCATCAACTCGCAGCTCAATTTCTTCATAGACAGAATGAGAAGTTTGAATTAGATTATCTCTAAGTTTTTTGACAGCTTGAAATGGAGTCAATACATTAATTTCTCTTTTCTGAATTTTCCTCATATTCTCTTTAACACGGTTGAATAGGTAGCTTTTGCAAAACAATAAGTAATTCTTTCCTATCTATAACATTCTGCTTACGTACCAAACTGCCCTAGTCTTTGCTAAAGGCCCCGGTGGACAAATAACTTCAAATAACTACTAATTCTCAGAGCAGTACAAGTCATATAAGGTCACTATTTACATTCTACATTGGCAAAGGTTTTTGTTAAAGTGAAAAATATTTCTAATGCTTAGTTGAAATACTTTAATGACAAGAAAAGTGATGCTTTCTATAAGACTGAATCTAAATCTAAATCATAGATAGAAGCTACTTCAATTTGTATAGTATCTACGGTTGAATAGCAGAAAACAAAAACAAAAAAAAACTCCTTTGGAAGTGTTACATTATGCCTTTGACAAAATGAACAAAGGTAAAGTTCAGAGCTGAATTTAATGACTCTAATGACTAGCTTAGTTCTATGCCATTTATTTCAGGATACCTACTTGTTTGTAAAATTTGTTCCCAAAAATCAGGCTAACCTGGTACTAAGTTACCATGCAGGAATTTTTTTTTTCTATATTCCAGAGTCACAGGCTATATTTCATACATTATTGCTGGATAAAATAAATAAACATATTAGTTTTTTATTTAGCATATATTCAATTACAGCTGTCTTTTTCTTTTTTCTTCTTCTTTTTTTTTGGAGACAGAGTCTCTCTCTGTCACCAAAGTAGAGTGCCGTGGAGTCAGCCTAGCTCACAGCAACCTCAAACTCTTGGGCTCAAGCTATCCTCCTGTCTCAGCCTCCCAAATTGCTAGAACTATAGGTGCACACCACCATACCTGGCTAGGCTAATTTTCTCTATTTTTAGTAGAGATGGGGGTCTCACTCTTGCTCAGGCTGGTCTCGAACTCCTGACCTCAAGTGATCCTCCCGCCTCAGCCTCCCACAGTGCTAGAATTACACATGTGAGCCACCGTGCCTAGCCACAGATGTTTTCTTATGAACAAAAATAATTTTTAAAACAAACTAAGTAGACTAGGAAAGGATAAAAATATAATATCATTATTCTTCTAAACATAACAAGGCTCAAATTTCCATGACCTAAAATATACTCTTCATAAGACTTGTGGCTGCTGAATAAAACATAATCATCAGATGCAGCATTGCTTTCATGAAAATTATGATATTGTTTATAATGCCATGGTTCTTTCCATAGGCCACTAACATACAGCCTTTTAGCTGCAATATTCAAACATAATTACAATGCCTCTCTCAATTGAAATACTCTGTGCACCATGCCACAGTGACTTATTCCTCAGTAGGATGCTTGCAGAGTCAAGCTACCCCAATTATTCACCCACGAAGCCTGTGTGCCTGTGACTAATCTGAGATAAAATTGGGAAACTAAAAAAATTAATGTTTCTATCTTCCTGTCCCATTTTGCCATTCTCCTCCTTTCTTTGGTGTCTTCTCCCCTAACATTGAGTCATCCTGAACTACTCCTGACATAAAGAGAGCCTCACACCCTGTACAAAGTCCTCAAGCCCTGCACCAATATTTCCCAAAGTATGTGCCAAGTACACCAGTCTTGTGAGATATTTCTCAAAAACAATCAAAGAGAGTGTGGAGAGGTTCCAAGAATCAATACTTCTGGGAAACTTTGCATACTATATCTCCAGTCCTGAGAATTCCCCATATCTTTGGCATATTAAAGACTCTTAGGAAAGTCCTGAAGTAAAGAAATATTTTATCTTTATTTAACCCATGCAAATCCAAAATTTATTTAACCATGGAGCCTATTTCATAGTATTTTTCAAATAAACTCTATTAACATGTCTGATAACTAGTAGGAAATATTAGGCACATATCTTGCCCTGATACAGAATTTAACTGCTCTGATCCTATTCCTTACAGACTAGATTGTGACTAGTTAAATGGCGATCTATACAATTGAGAGGCTAATTTTTTTTTAATAGATTCATGTGTTACCTCTATCAGAAGGCAGCTGATTTTAACATACATCTGCAATCCATCAGCCAAAGGGCAGAATAAAATGGAAATTTTAAGCACTGAAGCTGTGAGATTGTACCTAGCCTGTGAAGCAATGGCTACATCTCAGTCGTGCCTTTACTAGTGACCAATACTTGACTTCTACAAAAGGTTTCAGAGGAAGAGTTTTGCTTTGAAACTCTACTTATTTTAGACAATCTTTGAATATCTCACCATTTACATGATTTCTTCCTATTTTTAAAGAAAGTGGAAACATTGACAAGAGCCATAACTACTTATCGATATTCAAGTAAACCAAAAAATAAAATGGCGATGATGAGGATGAGAAAAGGTGGGAGATGTAGATTGCTTCCTTGTTAGAGTGATGACACATGTAAGGATAGCCCCCCTGCATGATGTCTGACACTTTGTTTCTGTCAGCTTTTTATTCTCATATACTTCTGCCCTCAAAAACACTGATCACCGAAGTTTTAAAACACAACATATTTGTAGGTCCTCCCTCCTCCCCACCGTGGAAACCAGCATTATTGCCTGAAACCTCAATCCATTGTAACACAGGACTGCAGATCTAATCCTACAGTAAGTCAAGGCAACTGACAGAATTGGCAGGAGTTGAAATCCTCACTCTAAGAAAATAATGCTTTAGAAAGACTAGTATACTCAACGATGAATGTCTCTTAAACTTACATCGTGTCAATTGTTGACAACTTCTTATCTTTATAAAATATTTGCTGGTTCTGGGGAACTCTGCAGGTTTCTTGCTTCTGATTTTTTGTTTAAACATATACAATTACGTCAGTCTTACGAAGCCATCAGTACCTCCTGCCAAAGAGGAAATATCACTAGTTCAACACAATATTTTAAGAACAGATTCCGTTGTTAGGCTGTATCACCCCCAAAGGAATAAAAAAAAAAATCAGGAAGACGGCATTTGTTACTATTTACTAGCCAAAGCCTCAAGGTAGTTTTACAGAGATAATCACAAACCAGAAATAGTACACAAACATGGTTTTGGTGTTTTTTCTACAAGCTCACTGATATCATGTTATTACTGAGTTTGTTTGTTTTTTTTTCCTAGTGGAGAGACATGCTAACACTTTATCTGGATAATAAATAAAAAGTAGTTTCTTTAATTACATTTACAGAAAATGATTTCCAAAGATAGACAATGGCACTGCTCAACAGAAAATGATGACCTATGATCAAAATCCTGCCCCTTACTAATTTTCACATCTTCATCAATTTCCTGATCAATGTAGAAGTAGCATAACTGAAAAGTGCTTGATCTAAATAGACTTCCCCATCTAAATCACTTTCCCCAACTAGATAATCTCTATCTCAGTTCCTAGTTCATCTCCTTCACTGTATTTCCCAATTTGAAATTATTTCTTTCTTCACCTATTCATTGTGAACACCACATAGGCCATAGATTTTCTATGGTAGGGAACTTTGTACACCTAGTGCCTACTAAGTATTACTGCTGAAGTATTACTACATAAGGGAAGAAGAGAGCAAGAGTAAATATATCTAATGGATCAGAAAAAAGTCATAGTGTGGTCTCAAATAGCAATTAGTCTCTAAATGTACCAAGCAAAAGCAAAAGCAAAAGTAATGCTTTTGTTTATTTATTTTATTCCATCATTTTTTGTTGACCATTTAGTTTCAAATTATTTAGCATCTTTCCTCATTGTTCTATTATTACAGTAATTATCTACCACATTTTGAATGGTACGGTACCAAGTACTTGCAAACAACTTTGCAACCATCTTGTACCTGTTTAATACAGGGAAAACGGGTGACACAGAAGGTCACAGACCAGAAGTAGCTGAGCCAGGATTTCAATTTACTTCTGTCTGACTGCAAAGCTGTACTTGTTTTTTTTGTTGTTGTTTGAGACAGAGTCTCACTCTGTTGCCCTGAGTAGAGTGCCGTGGTATCAGCCTAACTCACAGCAACCTCAAACTCCTAGGCTCAAGTGATCCTCCTCCCTCAGCCTCCCCAGTAGCTGGGACTACAGTGCTCAGCACTATGCCCAGATAATTTGCCTAGCTAATTTTTCTATTTTTAGTAGAGACGAGGTCTTACTCTTGCTCAGGCTGATCTCGAACTCCGAGCTTAAGCGATCCTCCCACCTTGGCCTCCCACAGTGCTAGGTTTACAGGTGTGCGCCACTGCGCCCAGCCTCTATTTCCCTGCATTATACCATTTAACTGTATTTATTCAATTTTCTCTGTACTGATTGTTGTTTTATTGTGTGTTGATGCTTAAGAGTTTTGTTTTGTTATTTAATGTCTTTTGTATGTCTTACCAACTGGAAAATAAAGTTACCAAAACAAGAAGGAATAAATAGGAATCTCTCTCTCTCTTTACCTAATGTGTTATGTATATACTCTTTTACATCTTGAAAAGAGTGATTTTACGTTCACATGTCTTATAGTTTATTTGACTTATATTTCCACAAGCTTAGCTAACTTTTTTCTGGGGCAAATGCCCCAGATATTTTCTATTCTTTTGTAACTTCCACCTTTTCCCCACTAAAGTAGAACTCTAAATTATTTTCCTTAGAAGTTTCAGAATTGTGTCTTACAAAGCACGTAATACAAGCTTAAATCCATTTAAATCTTGAATAGTTAAAATTCCCTCATTGTAACTATAATATTTTAAGATTTAAAAATTTTAACAGTGAAATATTTAAAATAACTATCTGTAATTTAAAGTATTGTTTGATAACAATAAAATATTTGTTTAATATTCTACAATATTTAAATTCTGTTTTATACATTTGTTCCCTTTATTTCTTAGTATCTCAAAAATCATTTATTGCTTATTGGTTTCTCACTTTACGTTTAAGTATGCTGTCAATTTTGCCTGTGTGACTCCTAAACCAGATTTTACCTTCAAATTCTTGGGTGTCAGTTCCCTTTTAGTATCAACACATTGAACTGAAATTAGAATATGACTCACCATGTATCTCCAAAGAATTAACAAATTGGATCTTTTCCTTTCCCACTAGTTCAATATTCAAATAGCTAACTTTAAAGTAATTTCTTGATTTTTTCTTCTTCTTAACCAATCTATTATTGGATTCAAGTCATATCTTTTAACATAAGATAGCCCTATAAATGTATATTTCTCATTGAATTGTTTTCATTTTTAAGTATCAGATGTTTTTGCTAAATTACTAAAAACATAAAATAAGATATTTAACAAGCAGGACTTTCACCCTTTATGCAATGTAACTGGCAGTGAGTAGTTAATTGGTTTAATTAGGTCAAACTTGAAATCCAAAATTATAAAATGATATCCAGTGAAAGCGAAAACCTGAAAACATGAAGCAAAGACTTTTCTCTGAAACCATTGTCAGTATTTCCCTATAAAATATTATGGCTTTCAATGAAGACCCAACATTTCCCAGCAGTTAAAAATCCATAATTTATTACAAATAACTATGGTAGAAAGGTTGTCTTTTACATATATAAAACTAAGAATTTGATTTTTTTAAGTATCTTCACTTAAAAAAAATTTTCAGGTATTTAAAAAGTACAAAGACTATAAAATCCATTCATCCCAAAAGAGCCACCATTTCAGATATTTTAATTCAAATATACACATAAGAGGATGTGTAGGACAAAAGACCAGCAGGTAAGGTAGATAGGAAGAACAATTTTTTAAAAATGGATTCATGCTACCTCTTGCTGTAGTATTAATAAATACATGTACCACATTAAATATAATTATAGTTGAATTAATCAAAGCGTAAGACCGTTAAATGAAATTAACAAATGTACTAAAATTGAGATAAATGTTTCTTAACTCTCCAAAATATATTAACTAATAAAATATCACTGATGACTTAAGAAAAGACTTACAAATTTAAAAGTTTGAACTATTACTTGCTACAAAAGCTGAGGAGGTGAGCATATTGTTTTCTCCTACTGCCCTTCCACCAATTTCATTTTTTCAGTTATATTGTTTTCATTGTCCATTTGTATTGTTTCTGTCTTATTCAATAGCCATAATGCCCTTGGTTTTTTATTTTAGTTCTGAATTTAAATTGATTAAAGACTTAACTTCAGCTTTTTAGCTGGAATCCTTCCATACCTGAATTCTTTGTCTTGATTCACCTCTTAGAGGCTGAATTTTACTGCAGTTTTTGTTTTGTCTTATTTTGACAGGGTGAAGGGGTTATTCAGTATTTGTTTTTTACTTAAAAGAACAACAATGTATTTGTTCATAATTCTGTGGGTCAGCTAGACGCTTCTTCTCATCTGGGCTGGCTTTTAGCAGACCTCTGAGGTTATCTGGCAGCTTTGCAGAGGGCTAGATAATCTAAAACAGCCTCATTCATATGTATGGCTTTGCAGGCTGATTGGTCTAAGGGGCCTCAGCTGGCACAGCACATCCTTGTTCCTTGTAATCTCTCATCCTCCAGTAGGCTGGCCCAGGCATGTTCACAAGTGGTAGCCTCTGGATTCAAAAGAGCAAAATTGAGAGAGAGGGTCCCAATACATAAGCATTTGTCAAGGCTTTGCTTACATTGTAGTTCTTTTTTTCTTATCTTTAATTGTCCTTTAATGAGGTCTTATACTATTTTACTTCTTACAAGCTAGAGAATGTTTGTGTATTTATATTTAAAAGACAACTTGGGTGGGTATAAAACTCTGGGTTACACTTTCTTGTCCTCAGAATTTTCAGACATCATTCTATAGGGTTTTGGCATTTAATGAACTCATGGGGACATTAACTTCATTTTTTTCCCTTCCATGTGACTTGGTATTCCTGCTGGGATGCACACATAAACTTGTTCATTATCTTTAACCTTTACTAACATTACCATGACACAGAATGCCATTGAAATCAGATTTAAGCCTTTATTTCAGGAATTTCTCTTTCACTTTTTTTAAATTTAAGAATACAATTTATATGTATATTGCATTCCTTTTTTTCTTTCCACATCTATCACCCTCCCGCAATAAATTTTGTTATACATTTAAATTTAATTTTGTGGAATTTTTTTTTTTGGTTTTTCTCCACATTCCTAACTTTGTTTTGAGTCATGTTTGTTCCACTTATTGTTGTTGCTTCTTATATCTTTGTGTAAAACTTTTATGTTTCTCCCTCATTTTTCTTCTGATACATTTTACCTCTTGCATCTGCTTTTTTTTTTTTTTTTTTATTTATACAGATTATCACTCTGTTGCCCCCGATAGAGTGCCGTAGCGTCAGCCCAGCTCACAGCAACCTCAAACTCCTGGGCTCAAGCGATCCTCCTGCCTCAGCCTGTCTCAAGTAGCTGGGACTATAGGCATGTGCCACCATGCCTGGCTAATTTTTTATATATTTTTAGTTGGCCAAGTAATTTCTTTCTATTTTTTTAGTAGAGACCGGGTCTCACTCTCAGGCTGGTTTTGAACTCCTGACCTTGAGCGATCCACCCGCCTCGGCCTCCCAGAGTGCTAGGATTACAGGCCTGAGCCACCGCGCCCGGCCTTGCATCTGTTTTTCATTGAATCTCTGCTTTGATTTCTATAGATATTTTTTCAAGGTTTTTGTTTGCCTCTATCATATCTATTATAATTTCTCTGCTAATGAGTAATTTTTATCCTAATCTGCCTATGTGTCTTTGGAAATTTCTCTTGTGATTATTTTTCATATGGCTCTTGGTTATGTTATTATTTCTTTAGTTTCCTTTCTAATTATTGTTCATATTTTATGATTTGATGATACAAATTGAAAGAACAAAAACAGTCTACAGTCTCTTGTTAGATTTTTTTACTTCATTCCTATGTTATCAAATCTCTTATTTCCTTTCCCTGGGCCACACCTCTCCATCTGGAGTCTGTGGCTAAAAATAAATCCTTTTATGTCACAGACATTCTATGTTATGGTTTGTACTCACTGTCTCTTCTTCCTCCTTCACTCCTCCTCATCTCTGGTATTCTCTGGTTCTGAAACTTGGATCTAAGAAAGAACCCTGTTATTCCAATTTAGATTCTTCTTCAGCTACCTCTCCTGGAGGCTTCAAGGATTCAAACTTACTCCTATGGCCTTCTGTTATCATATATCTCTTTTGTCTGAGTCAGGGATCTTTTGACCCTTTAAGATTGTGACCCTTGTTTGGGGGGAACTGTTTATCAGACTATAACAAGTACGATGGCATTACAAGGAAAATAAACACATGCATGCACCAGGGCAGAAGATTACACATATGATTTATAAATACATACTGTTTCTTAGAAAAGTTATTATTATAGTCCTAGCAACTAACATGTCTCATAATTACATGTAGGCAAATATATCTCCTTCCCATAGTAATCAGGATAATCTTTGGATACAGTAACAGAAAATCCAACAATGTTTTAAAACTAAAAAGGGGTTATCATTTATCTTACGAAAAATAAAAAAAGTCAGGAGGTAGTGGCACCTAGTGTTGGATTTTAAAATTGACATGAGGCCTAAAATCTCTCTGATTATTTTTGGTTTATCACCCCATAGTCCCAAGATGGCTGTTGCCCTGCAGGCATTAGATCTGTGCTCAAGGTAAGAGGAAAAGGAAAGAGAGAACTAGTCACAACTTTCCTCTTTTAATAGGAAAACAGAAGCCTCCACCACAACTATCACCTCCAACAAATTTCTGCTCACATCTCAGCAGCTGCTAGAAATTTTTCAGCACTATAGTACAGGCATGCAAGAGAGAAGAGAGTTAGGAAGGGCTGTTGATTCAGCCAATCAACAGGGTTTGCCATACCCCAGATGCTGAGAACTCTTCAACTGAAAGGATTAAGAGTATAGCCATTGTTGTGTGCCCAGTACTTAGCAGGTTTGACATATTTGTAGATACTAAATAAATATTTATTGAATTATAATCTTTTATGGCTAACATTATTTATTATTTCTGAACCTATAATTGAATTAACATTTTCAAAAAGCATTTACCAGGGATATTGGACAACTATAATATGGAATTTACACTATAAATCTATACATTCTCACGTTATTAAATTGAAATTAAGAATCTTGTCATCAAATATGTCAATATAGCATTTCATGTGACCAAAATTATATTAAAATAATAAAATCTGTGCAATATAGAATAGGTTTGGAGTGACAAAGAAGATGTGAGTTTATGTTTTGGTTGTAAAATAATTTTCTGCTTTATTTTTCCTGTGTGATCTCTTAATCCTTCCTCTAAAAAGCTTACCTATTCTCTTTTTATAATAAATTATTTAGGAGGTTATAAATAAAATAGAATACGCAATTGCTAATAAAATAATAGGAATTAAACTGTAGAGTGCATTCAGGGTGTTTTACAGTGCTGCATTGGGTTGTATCATCAATATTTATGGAAGCTTTTCATTCTATTTCATAATATATACCTGTGGGTTATAATATAGACTAGTACTTTTTCCCTAAAATTGTTAGTAGAATTAAAACTTGATGATGTACCAAGTTCATCCCGGGCTTTATGAAACTTTAATAATAATGATGATAATGATGACAGCAAATATGTAGAGTGCTTACATGTGCCAGGTACTTTTCTCAGTACTTTATCTATACGAACTCATTTAATCCTTATAACAGCCCTAGGAGGTAGGTACTATCATCATCCACACAAGCAGAAGAGGAGACTGAAGCAGAACTTGAAGTAATTTGCCTAAGGACTTTCAGGTAGCAAGTGGCAGAGGTGAGATTCAGCCACAGGTCATCTGGCTCTGGAGCCTGGGCTCTTAATCACTTGCTCCTGAAACCCACTGTGGATTCATAGGAGTGCCCATTCGTGGCTATAACAAACATATTTTCTGCTCTCATTTCAAGCACTCTAATATGTAGGCATTATTTTCTACATTTAATATATGAGGAAACACAAGCTTAAGGAAGTTATAGTAACTTACCAAAAATCATGAGACCAGTAACTATAATTCATACACAACTCTCTTAATTTTGAAATCTACATTCTTATACAACATTCAGTGTATAACTGACTGACAGACAAATGGAGAAAACCCTCAATGAGTGATGTACTTCCTATGTAAAAAAGTATGAAGAATATTGCAAGGTCACAGAATTTCAGAGCTGAAAGGGGTCATATTCCAACTCACTAATTTTACAGGTGGGGAACTGAAACCCAAAGAGAGTAGAAATGCCGCCACCTTACTGCAAGATCTCCTATATCCCCACCTGAGTCAGTCCTCTCTAAAATACATTCTCTCCTCTTCCCTTTACATTAGATTTTCCACTTAAAATCATTTTAGAATAATGAAAAACCTTCAGTATTCCATATCCTTTATTTATTTTCTCCAAAGCTTTATTTCAAAAAGCGTTATCTTTGATTGTCATCTTAGAAAATATAAAATCAACTTTCTAGAAGGGCATACAGCACAATATGTCTCAAACTTGTCTTCAGGAACCCTAGGAATACAAAAATCATAACAATTTATACTCAGAATCCCTGAAGAACCCTGTCCATTGTGCATCTCTGTTTATTGTTTGTCTTCTTACTTGGACAAATGTAATCACCTATGTCTTTGAGTCATTTCCACCTTCCACTGGTTTTGGAAATGCTCGTCTATAAAATGCTCCAGATTTTTGGTTTTTGATTTTTGGATTTTTGCTCCGAGATTTGTGTTTGTTAAACTTTATTCAAAGTGGTCCTAGAAAAAATAACTGGAGCTTGTTATAATATTAATATTAATATTTTGCAGGTTGGAAAAATGTTACAGCCCCATGAGCATAAAACAGTTATTAATTAGCAGCAAACACATGCCATTTTCAATCTTATTCTTTCATGATGAAAATAATCAACACTTTTCCCTTTTATTTTTCAGGTAAGAAGTCTTATGAGCTCTTATTCACTGCAATGGACATTAAGTAATATTCTTTAAGTGATACTGTCATTGTATATTATTATTTTACAACAATCCTAAATGAGATAAATAGGGCATAATCCTTCATTTTCAATATAAAGAAATTAAGACTCAGAGAGATTAGGTGAAAAGACCTAAGTCAACATGCTAGTAAGTGTAACAAGAACCTGACTCAAATTCAGAGCTGTTACATGCAGCTAGTATCCTTAATGCTACATTAAGTTGTCTCCTTAGTTTCATGCATTTCTCTACCATTTAAATTAAACGTGTAATCTGTAACATTTGCTGTTATTTCAATGAGTAGTTATTTCAAAGTCTTTCATACAGATGTTTTCCTTGATTAGAACTTGTTAAAAGTTCTCAAGAAAATTTGAATACAGTCAAAATTTTTTATAATGCCTTGAAACAATCACTGTTATTATTTCTAATAAGTAAAGCAGACGATTTAAAGGGACAGTATTCTCAAACATGCAGAGCCACTTCCAAGGCCATATACCTGCTACAGCAAGTAGAAAAATGTGTACAAAAAGTCACATTAAAACACTTTATCCTGAACTACCATGAATTCAGAGAACACAGTACTCTACACTTATTTCTAGAAGAACAGTTATACTCATTGATGGCCATGAGTAAAGATTATTTCCTTTTCTTAATAAAAAAGTATTGAAAGTATTAATACTGTATGGTTAAACATAAGGAATAGTTAATTTTGATGAAGCTTCTATGGTCATAGGTAGGTAAAATGGCTCAGTGTTATAGCTGCAGACACAATATAGAAAACAAGTTTTTCTCTTAAAGAGGTTGAAAGTTACTCCTATATAATAATCCTAAAAGAGCTTTTTCCAAATGTGCACTGCTGATTTGTGTGGATTCTAACATCATTACTTGTAAATACAGAGAGAATACAGGTTCAGTCTCACAAGGATGTGGAGTGATAGCTCATCTCTCATCTTCCCAGTGTGCCATTTGGGTTGTGGAAAGGCAGTTCAGAGCCCCAGGTTTAAAAACAAGCAAAACTAGATTTCTCCGGGGATGCTGTTTTATAACATTCCAGAGGATTTGTCCCCAAAAACAAGTGATTAAGTATAGAGAAAAGGGGAGAGTGTAAAAGATACTCTTTTCCCCTTAAAGCAAAGAATCCAGATGGTGAGTTTGTATTTGGGTTCAATGTAGAAGTCATTCACCATTGTGTACTACTCATTTCACTAGAAAAATGATTTCTTTTCCTATCATTCTCTACCACGCATGCTTCAGTGCTTCACAGGTGTACTAGTAATTTTCTTAAATTTATAACTACACTGGGCTTACCTATATCCCTTATAAAGTTGATGCAGGTCTGGTAATAGGTTTACACAACAATTATAATTTATGTCATGCTGTTTTGTTGAAGAGAAGCTTAGCTTCTATTTATAGCTTTAATAAGCTACTGTATGCTTTCTAATTGTATAACCTGTGGGGTTATGGGATATGTAAATTAAGAAATACCTTTATCGGGGAAACCCAGATGGTGTCTATTTGTAATATGTGCTTTCTTGAAATATATTCTTCTAGACAAAATTAGTTTTTAGATTAAAATATTAGGGAAGATTTACTATTCTTATAATCATTTTTATTTTATACTTCAATTCCAAAATGTATAAGGTATTTGCTAGAGATTTACAATAACAGCTAATGGAAAAGATTTTCTAAGCAGAGATGGTGGTAATGCTATACTTTTTTAAAATAATGACTTTATTGTTTTGTTGAGATAGCCAAATGTCTATTAAGGTAGAAGAATGGATCAGAGCGATATATACATACATAAATCTTAATTATAGGAAATATTATAGAATTATAGGAAATATAGAATCAAATTATATATGATATTTTAATATTTAAATGTTACATTTTCTTTTTCTTGAATTTGACTAAAGAAAATATGGAAGTAAAAACTGGAGGAATTACTGAAATTCAGGTAAATATTTCTTAAACACAAACTATATTTTCTTTTCTACAGAGGCACTCCAAAGTTGAGAAAAAAATTGAAGTTGGAGATTGGATTCTTATTAATTATATATTTCAATGTTAGGAACTAGCTTTTTTTTTTTTTTTTTGAGAAAGAGTCACACGCTGCTGCCCACGCTAGAGTGAGTGCTGTGGCATCAGCCAAGCTCACAGCAACCTCAAACTCCTGCACTCAAGCAATCCTTCTGCCTCAGCCTCCCAAGTAGCTGAGACTACAGGCATGTGCTACCATGCCCCAGCTAATTTTTTCTATATTTTTAGTTGGCCAATTAATTTCTTTCTATTTTTAGTAGAGACGGGGTCTCACTCCTGCTCAGGCTGTTTTCAAACTCCTGACCTTGAGCGATCCACCCGCCTCGGCCTCCCAGAGTGCTAGGATTACAGGCGTGAGCCACCGCGCCCGGCCAGGTACTATTAACCCCATGCTACAGATGTAAGGAAGTTAACTCACTGATACTTCTTCCAATATTGCCTTCTCACATCCCCAAACATTAATATGTTTACAATATCACAGTTTATAACATTTATATGCTATTCTGTGACTATAATTTCTAAAGTTATTTTTTCTAAAGTTATTTTTATCCAAATTAGATATATTCGATGCTCACCAACTGGCTTATAATCAGTTTCTTCATTCTTAAGCTATTGCCGTTGACTCATTGTGTGTGTATGTGGGCTGGGGGTTGTTTAAAGAAGGGCTCCAGGGTTTTATATTGTCTAGGTCTTTGCCTGCTTCATAATGTCTTTCTATTGATATTATATTTGACTGAAAATAAAACTTGAGTCATACTTTCTTTCCTTTACAACTATGTAGAAATTGCTTCTTTGACTTCTGACATTATATGAAAATTGGAAGCCAAACTTTATTCCCCCTTAAATGTAGCTCGTGTTTTTCCCTTACATGTTCATCTGATTGAATCCTTCTTTATCCTTGGAGCTCAGGAAACAGTACCAAAATATCTCTTAGTATTCATTGTTCTATATAAAGTTTTCCTAGAACATAGTATGAACTTCAATTTTATGATTCAAATATTTGCAACAATTTTCTTTTTATTTTTGTATTTTTTATTGATTCATTTTTTCTGTTCAAACACCAATTATGTACAAGTTGTCTCTCTTTTCACTGTCTTGCATATCTTTCAAAATTATAAAAATTTTATATTGTTCACACACTTTTCATTTTGTCAGATTTTTATACACCTAGTATATATGCTCCTGACTTTGCTTTCGGTCAAGTTTATTCTATTTGTATTGTTTCCAGTGTGTACTTTATATCTGTCATTTTTTTAATTTCCATTTTCATTTTTATACCTGAACTCTACTTACTGTATTTTCATCTTTTATTGTTATATACTCTCTTCTCTGAACCCTTTTTTAGATACATATTTCTTGTAATATATGCTTTTTGTAGCTTTTTGCTTGTTTTTCTCTCTATATGTGAAAAAGAAAATGGTAGCTTTTATGCATGATAAATTTATCCATTGGTCCCATTCTGGTCACTACTCATCTTTCATGAGGCAGCAACCAATAGGAAGTACAACAGGGAGGGGAAGAGGAATGAGATAGCTAGAAATTCACTGGCAAAGTCAGCAACCATTATTTCAACTTACTGACTCAATACCTTCTTTCCAAATATTTTGTTTCCTTAACATTAAAAGTACTTCTTCCCTCAGGTTTTTTAATTTAAGGAGTCTGCATGGATCACAGCAAGTTCTATAGCATGGTGCCTCCTACTTCTTCCATCTTCTCCTCTGACAAGCTGCCTGGGCTTACAGATGGAGTGATAGAGAATAGAATGAGGTGGTTGGCAGAAAGTCTCTCTGAGGCTTCCCTCTCCTACTGTTCTAGAATGTCGGGTGGGGTCTCTACAGGGATATTCTCTATTTTTCATATACCCCACCCAGAAACCAGGTTCTCTTTAATTAAAGAATCTCAAATATGTCTTTCAGGGAAATACATGTATTTCTAAAGTCTACGGCAGCAAGTGTCATCTCTCAGTGGGCTAGATTAAGCAGAGATTTCAATATTTAGTATATGGACTTTATAATTTATTTGTATTATTGGGGTTGTGGAAGTTTGCTTGCTTCCTTGGGGATGCCATATTTTTTTCTTCTCTTTGCCTTCTTTTATATTTTTAGTTGACTTTGAAGAAAGGGGGAAAAGAATGATGACTTTACAGCAGTATCTAACAACATCTAAAACTGGAAATATTTGAATATTTTATATTCCATGTATTTTACCAGCAAAATGCCTGGCTAAATATAGGAGATTTCTAGTTAGTTCATGTAAAACACATCTACTGAATATTTATTATATACGAGAAGGACCTAGACACTTGGCTAGGTACAGATGTCAGTACAAAAATCAATAAGCCAAGATATGGAATCTTATGGAGTTCACAGATTTATAGCTAATCATTGTACAATGTATAAATATGAAAGTAGCAGAATGAAAAATGAGGTACAAAAACATACAATTTGATATTTTGCAATTTCCAAAGCATTTTCAAGTTCACTTAACTAACATATATTGAGGGCTGACCATGTTAGATCTAACTGACTTAAATCGCCAACTTCTAATAAAGAAACTAGACTGAAAGAGGTTAGGTTAGTTGCCAAGGATATACTGACATAGAGGTAGACTGTTTCTGAGAAAAGTCCAGGATTCTTTCCACCACATCATGTTAACCTGGAAGGAAGAACTGAGTTGATCATATGAAGCAAAAAGAAACCCACTTTGTGAATCATTAGACCTCCATGCACCACGCTGGGATCCACCATCTATGTACTGTGTACTACACTGGGATCCATGATCCATTCTCTATAGATTGCACTGTGATCTATGGTTCATCCTTTATGGAATACACTGCGATTCACCCTCTTGGAGTAATAGAGACTCATGTGGCTGTATGTAGCACACCAACTATAATTTTAATGTTTGGATATGGAACCACTGGAAAATACTTCTTTCTTACAGGTTCAGTTAGCAAGTTAATCATAAAGGTTGGCTAAATCTGATACCACAAAAAGTCATCAATGTGTTTGTATATATATAAAGCATATTATTTTAACTTAAAATATATAAATAGCATTCATTTTCCAACTGTTTCATGTAGGGCCAAGGCTTTTTATTTTAGTAATGGTTTGCTCATTGGAAATATGTATTTTTTTTGCATTTTCCACTTTCATTTATTTTTAATTATAATGTGAGCATAAAAGTACGTGGCCAACTGCAGTAAACATCTATGTGTTTACAAGGTACCTCTTTTAGTTTTCACCCATTCTTGATTTGATTTCTGATTCCTAATTTTTTTCACTCAACGTTTTTTTAGGCAACTCTCCTTAAGTCTTACCAATGTATTCAGTTTGGGGTACTAATATACAAAATAACATTTGTATTTTACATTCCTAGTTTGTTACATGGTATGAATTAAATTAAATAACAAAAACTAGTACAACTGTTATAAACATGTTTGGGGATAAATACTACTGACCCTTGAATAAGTTTTCAACTCAAGTTGTGAGAACAGTAGTAGACAGACATGCTAGTATTGTTACATAGTGATTAAGACCATAGGCTCTAAGACTAGATTGCCTGGGTGTGAATCCTGATCCACCACTAAGCAGTTGTTTTAACCATGAACCAGTCACTTGACCTCTCTGTCTCAGTTTCACTATATGCAAAATGGGAATGATAATAGTTGAGGTCTTGCTATGAAGATTACAGGAATTAATTTATACAGAGAACTTAGAATAGTTCACGGAAGGTGTGAAGTGTTATGTATAAATAGTAGATAGTATTACTAGCCAGGCAAGTCAGTGTACAATGGATGTCAGTCAATGTGTTTTGCAGAGGGGATGGAAAACATTAGCTAATCTGGCAAGTGGGTTAAATAGAGGTGATTAAGAAGAGCTGTTATTTTCAGTATGTTAACAAAATGACCCGTGTTAGGTCATAAGTATCCTGAAAAGCAGGAATTAGATCTTTTCAATTCACTATTGTATACTTAATGAATACAGTGCTGCAGTGTCTAAATATTTTCTGGGTAAATGGATGAATCAAGTTCAAACATGGTAGGTGATAAAGTTTTTACAACATGGCACCAATACTATCTTATAAATATGGGTTACTTTACATTTAAAAATATTCTTGTCTCTTTTCTGATTTGAACCTCACAAGAACTTTATAACACAGTTAATCATCTTCATTTTACAAATAAGAAATGTGAAGTACAAAGAAGTTAAATGATTTGTTCCAGGTCACACAGCAAGTCATTGATACAGCTGGGGCTCAAAGTCAGAACTCCTCTCTAGGCTTCCCTATGTACTATCATTCTTTCAATTCAAATAGTCCTAAAATAATCTCAGTTAATCCTTTGTCTTCATGAATACCATCTCCCCTGTTTGTCCTATTTGACTTTTGATACTCCTCACTCACTTTAAGTTCAAATTCTAAGCATTTGTTTATGAAAGAATCTGTTACTCCTCCAATCACGCCTAATTTTCTCCATTGCGATTGCTCTATAATAAAGACAGCCAAGCATGAGATTAAATGTAGTTTATGAAATAAGAACGTCACTTGTTTAATTTGCTTTAAAGACCTCATCTGTGATGCATTTAACAACATAATTATATTATTACCAATACTACTGCTTTACGTCACTGTATCAAGAAGCATGGTACTTTAGATTCTAACAAGGTCACCTTCTCTTACAACTCAGTTCCAAATCACTTGACAATAAAAAACATGCTGTCAAAATCATTGAATGGACAGACTTACAGTAGTTTATACAATAGTAGCTTAGAGAAATTCAATGGCTTATAACACTCAATATAAGCCAATATTTATTATTCTAGCAAATGAAGCAAATAAATTTAAAATGTTGTGTAGGTTTGGAGTGAGGAGTTGACAAGAGCTCAAGTATACAGTCTCATGTTTAAATGTATTACTAAGAGGACAAGGGCCTCTTTATATTTGTAACCATTTCTAAGAATGTGTTCTTCCTAAGCTCTTATTACCTTCTCTCATGAATGACTAGTAACAGGGATATTGTAACTTATCCCAATGGTAAGGTTATATGGGGCTCATCTTTGTTCATTTATGGGGCCCAATTATTTTTCCCCTCTATAAGTTTCAAAACAATGCTAAGTGAATTGAATTAAAACAATTCAACAAATATTTACAAAATTGTATTATGTTTTATCCACTGTATTAGGCACTGTGGAGAATCAAAGATTGCTTAAGGACAGCCTCTTAGTTCAATGAACTTAGAATGCAACAGAAAAATCAGATTTGGACATCAAAAATTATTTTACAGGAAGAATAAGCACCAAAACTTGGGTTATAATAAAGCATAATGGCAACACAGGCAAAAGAGATTAATTCTAGTGGAATGGCCATCTAAGCTTCCTGGAGGAGGTAGTATTTGATGGCTTCCTAATTAGTAGGGTTTGAACAGAGGGTCTTCAGACAAAGAGATAAAAATAACCAATAACATGGAAGAGGAAAATAAGAGTGTGAGGAATAAGAATATGCCAGTGTGGCTGACACTTAAAATACCAGGAGGATAATGTGAGAAAAAGCTAGACAGATAGCTAAACATTGACTATGGAAAGTCTGGATAAACTTCAGTTGGTGAAGGATTTTAACTTTATTTGATAGCTAATAGCATTAAAACTCCTCCTTGTTTTGTTTTTGCAGTGGTATGATCACATGGGTTTTGTAACTATTACTCTGGCAGCAGGAGATAAAATATAGTGGAAGAAGAAGGCCAGTTAGGTTGCAGAAATAATTTAGGCAAAAGTAATAAGATCATAGAAGCAAGTTCAATTAGCCAACATAACACAGAAAAAAAAAAGTTCGCCTTGTTAGTAATTAAGCAAAGGCATACGAAGAACATAGTACCATTCTAACCCTTTTAAGTAAGCCAAAATTTTAAACAATGATTGTGAAGGTAAAATATATAGGGAGCACTTGTATATAATCAGTGAATAAATCAGTAAAAAAAAATACCCTTGGAAAGAAATTTGATAATATATTTTAAAAGTCACATGAAACATTTCATATATTTTTATCCATTAAGAAAAATATCCAAATTTAAAAGGCCATTTATACAAAAAGAGTTGCTGAAGTATTATTTGTGATAGAAAAATATTAGAAACATCCTAGATGTCTAAAAAAATAAAAATTGCAATTAAAAATTTAAATTAAGAATTTGATGTGGTTATTAAAATTATAATCATGAAAGCTATGTAGTGATATGGAAAATGTGTAAAAATAGAATGAAATTCTATCTATGCTATGGTTGCAATTAAAAATATAAATATATATTCTGAAAAGAATGGGAAGAGTGCATACAAAATAAAAACAGTTCAGATACTAAAAAATTTCCTCAACATTTCTGGAATTCTTAAATTGTGAGTGAGAAATAATTTAAATAACTTAAAGCGATAATAAAATGCTGAATTAGAACAATGGCAGTCCAAATGAAGGGAAATATTGTAAAGGGAAACACGGTACACATGGTACAAAGAACACAGGAGTGAATTACCAAAAGTTGGAAGAAGGGATTAATGAAAGGCAGGATGCAGACTTACAAGCTGAGAGCCTGATAGGATAGTCAGAGAATTGAAGTAAACTAAGAATATTTATTCGTGCCACTTAAAGTAAAAACGTTCAGCTCTCATCATTTAGTAAGTTGCCAATAGATCTTTCTCAGGCATTTAGAAATATGATGTGTATTTCTAAGGAAAAATCAGTGCTAAGATAGGAATCTCGGACTTTCCTTGAGGTGGCTTATCTTTGAAGCCAAAGGAGTGGGGATGACCTTGCCATCACTCACATATTACCAATTATTTCTTTGGAAGGAAATTCAGAGTGTACTAAACATTCTTTTGAATGCCATTAGTGTTGCTTTAAAAATTCTGACTTACTCAAAACTTATTCATAACCAGTATTAATGGATAAAAAGAGATATTTCATATCTTTGAAACACAAAGTATGAAATCACAAGAAATATTTTTTGGCATCACCCATCGATTGGCGCTGAAGCTAGTTACCAAAGAGGAGTCATAATAATGTTCCGAGTGATGATAGCATCATGGGAATAAGTGTCTGAAAATTCACCATGACAAGTTTTAGAAAACAAGACACATTCTGTTAACTGAATTCTGTTATATTTGTGTTTCAAAGTTATTTGATAGGCTTATAAGTATATTTTGTAAGCACACACTAAAAAGTATCTCTCCCCAAACTAAAAAGAAAATGTATAAAATTTTACCTCCCTATGTCTAATTTTTTAATATATTTGTTTTCTAACAAGTGCAATGCTTAGGGAAATAAGATCATAGATTACTGATCTTACAAAAATTCCAGATTTCCTATATAATAATATAAGCAATATTTATTAGCAGGGCAAGTATGTATTTTGTATCTTATTTGTAATGTTACTGAGAATAGTTCAGTTTCTGACTTTTTTCTTTAACCTTTGTAGAGAAATACTTTTAAAATCCATACAGAAAATTGAAATACTCTCTAAATTACCACATCACAATCATAGCAATAACAAAATATTCTTTTTAGTTGTATTTTGAAAATCCAAAGTTATGCCTACTAACAGATGTTCTTAATTTTTACTCAAATATCAATAACCATATGGCAATCCATAGTTGAAAAGAGTTTTATGAAGGTAAGCAAATTAATATTTTTGGAACATTTCATAAATATATATGCTATCAATAGAGGTAATGAATTTTATTAAATACTATTTAAAATAAAACACAAAATAATATTTACCACAAAACACAGAATAATAAATAAAGCAGTGTTATACAGGTAATATGGAAAATAAATACAATGATCCTAAATTTAACTACGAGGGAAGACATTCAAGAGGAAGTCACCTTCACATAGCTTCTTAAATACTAGTCAAAATTACCACTTAAGGAAGAACAGACTTCTGAATATTCATATTTCAGGGAAAGGAGCTTTAAAATTTGAGAGGAAACCAATTTCTCCATAGAATTTTTTTTCACTTTGAGCAACCAGTTTAAAAATGGTATATTAATGCCTAGCATAACTTTTCGTTTAAAACCTCTTCTGTCAGGTGCTTAGCTGTTCAAAGAGTTGATTGACATAAGGAGAGATCTATGAAAAATGAAACAAACTCTTCTCATGTTTTGACTAAAAGAGTTCAGAAA
This sequence comes from Lepilemur ruficaudatus, assembly GCA_963574885.1. NCBI lineage: Eukaryota > Metazoa > Chordata > Mammalia > Primates > Lepilemuridae > Lepilemur > Lepilemur ruficaudatus. The sequence goes on from CAUYRT010014411.1 coordinate 57,356, forward strand.
CCTAAAACCTATAAATCTTATTTTGATCATATATCTCCTTAATTCTGAGAAGGTGTAATTTAAGATCACATTAAAATAACAGCCATTTAGAGCAAGGCCCATGCCTTTTATATTGTATAGGACAGAGTTTATTCTGGATTCTCAGAAAATAAATGATGATAAAACATCTCCCCTTACCAAATCGCAAATAATTTCAGAGGACTCAGCCAAACTGAAAACTCCCTGAGAGCCCAAATTTTTGCCTTCTATTTCTTTTCTATCCCTTACAGTATGTCTAGAATTCTGCTGATAGAACAAGTGCTTACTAGGTGAGAACAAAGAAAGACAGGAAGCAGTGAAGGAAAGAAAGGAAGAAAATACAAGAAGGGGAGATGAGGAAAGGAAAGAGGAGAGAAGGAAAAGGAGGAGAGAGCTGAATGAGTCAACTAGGTCTTTTTTATTCCCCACATGGAATTTACTGAAAATTTTACATCTGACATTCAACTGACATTCATCTGAAACTGGCATTCTGGATTATTTTAATGACTCACTTAGAAATATCAAATATAGATATTTCTGTCAATGACAGTGACTTGCCTTTTTCTTTTTAAGGACATTTTCATATAATTATTCATAGGTACTTCTCTCTGACTTTTCCTAGGAAATAGAACATGTACATTAGAGTATACACCAAGAATGCATTCTTTTTTTCTTTTTAAAACCTTAGAATTTACACTAATAAATATTTTTTTTGTTTCTGAATGATAAGTTCTTAAAATAATGTCATCCTGATGATGATGCCACTTTATATTTGTATAGTACTTTGTGATTTATAAAGCCTCCACCTACGTTTTCTCCCTTGACCCTCATAACAACCTATGGAGCACGTAAGGTATTTGGTATGAACTCTATGTCACAGATAAAAAGGTGAAGTGAAGTTCAGGGAAACTAACCAACATCACACTGCTTGATTATTGATTCTTCTGATCTGAAGACTCTTTACTTTTCCCTAATGACAGCTATACGCTGTACTGCATTGGACTACTTTTTTTTTTTTCTCCCGAAAATTTTATTGGGGGAAAACTACAAAACATTTACAGTACAATGTTTACAGTCACAATTTGTAGTGAGCTGATTTCCCAGAATATATTACCACCCAAGTTACTTATCTTGTTACATTCAAAAACCCACTCTGTCAAAGTAGTCCATAGAGTACATACATAGTGCTCCAACTGTAAATTAAACATTGTTTTTGTATCTGGCATCCAGCTATTGATCAGGCAAATAATTATTTTCTCCATGCTTGTCAATAGAGACCACCAGAAGCACTTTTCTTTCAGCTAACAAGGCCAGCACACATTTTCTCTGACCTATGTCAGGGGTATATCAACCCTCCAGCCGTAAGTCATAATTTAGTTCACAGAGCTCTTGATAGCCTTTCTCTTCCACAAGGTATCACCCAGGTCCATTACACTGATGACATGCTGATTGGACTTAGTGAGTGAAAAGCAGGAACCACTCTGGATTTATTGGTAAGACATTTGTCAGAGGATGGAAAATAAATACAACTAAAATTCAAGGCCCCTTTATCTCAGTGAAATTTCTAAGAGTCTGCTGATGTATGGCATGTTAAGTTATCCCCTCTAAGGTGAAGGACAAGTTGTTGCTTATGCCCCACCGCAACCAAAAAAGGGACATAACACCTAGTGGGCCTCTTTAAATTTTGGAGGCAGCATAGTCCTCATTTGGGTGTAGTACTCTGATCTATTTACTGACTAACCTGAAAATCTTCTAGGCTAGTTTTGGGTGGGGCCCAGAACAAGAGAAGGCTCTACAACAGATTCAGGCTGCTGTGTAAGCTGCTCTGCTCCGCCACATGGGCCATATGATCTAGCATATTGGATGGTATTTGAGGTGTCAGTGGTGGATAGGGATACTGTTTGTAACCTATAGCAAACCTCTACAGGTGAATTGCAGCTCAGGCCTTCAGGATTTTAAAGCAAAGCCCTGCCATCATTTACAGATAATTATCATCATCTTGAGAAGAAGATATCGGCCTGCTTCTAGGCCTTAGTAGAAATTGAATGACCATGAGCCATGAATTGACCATGTGACCTGAGCTGCCTATCATGAACTGTTATCTGACCTACCAAGCAATGAAGTCAGGCATACACAGCAACATTCTGTCATCAAATGGAAGTGGTATACACATGAGCAGGCCCAAGTAGGTCCTGAAGGCATAAGTAAGTTACATGAAAAAGTGGTCCAAATGCCCAGAGTCCCCACTCCTGATAAACTGCTTTCTGTCTCCCAGCCTGCACCTATTGTCTCATAAGGAGTTTCCTACTTCTCAGTTGACAGAGGAAAAGAATATTCAGGCCTGGTTTACAGATGATTTACCACCATATCCAGGTACCACCTGTAAGTGTACAGCTGAAGTACTATAGTCCCTCTCTTGGACATTCCTGGACAGTGGTGAAAAAATATGTATATCCAGTAGACAGAACTTCAGTCATGCACCTGGTCACACATTTAGATTGGAAGAAGAAATTCCCAAGTGTGTGATTATTTATAAATTCAAAAGTTTGGCTGAATGGCCAGTAACTTGGAAGGAACAGATTGAAATATTGGTAATAAATTTGGGGAGAAGGATGTGGTAGACTTTGCTGAATGGACAAAAAAAACCTGTGAATATATTTATGTCCTGTGTAAATGCTCATCAAAGGGTGATCTCAACAGGAAAGAATTTTAATAGTCAAGTGGGTAAGATGAAGTATTTTGTGTATACCAGTCAGCCACTTCCCACAGCCACCAATGTTATCACCCGATGAGTCATGCACAAAGTGATCATGGTGAAAGGCATGGAGGTTACGCATGGGCTAAGCAACATGGACTTTTTTCTCACAAGAATGATCTAGACATGACCACTGCTGAGTGCCCAATCTGGCAGCTGCAGAGAACAACACTGATTTTCTGATATGGCACCACTCTCCAAGACACCATCCCTTATGGTGATCAGCAAGTTATCTGGTGGGAGACTGATTACATTGGACCAATTCCATCTTGGAAGGGGAAGTGCTTTGTTCTTACTAGAATAGACACCTACTATGAATATGGATTTTTCCTTCTGTGCAAGCCATGCATCTGCCAAAATTATTACCTGTGGACTTACTGAATGCCTTATTCCCCAATATGGTATTTAATACAGCATTTCTTCTGACCAAAGAATTTACCTCACAGCCAAGAAAGTGCAGTAATGTGCTCATGCTCATAGAATTCACTGGTCTCACCATGTTTGCCATCATCTTGAAACAGCTGGCTTGATAGAGTAGTTGAATGACCTTTTGAAGACTCAATTACAGAGCCAGCTAGGTGGCAGTGCCTTGTAGGGCTAGGGAAAGGTCCTCCACAGCCCTATATTCTCTGAATCAGTGTCCAACACATGATACACTTTGTCTGATGGCATGAGTCCAGGTATAGGAAACAAGGGTGAAAATGGAAGTGACATCACTCACCATTACCCCCAGTGACTCACTAGCAAAACTTATGCCCCCTATTCCTGTGATTTTATGCTTTTCTGGCCCAGATGTTTTAGTTCTAAGAGGAGAAACACTTCCATCCATTAGGAGACACAGACATTATTCCATTAAACTGAAAAGTAACATCACCACTTGCCCACTCTGGGCTCCTCCAAGTCAACAAGCCAAAAAGGGAGTTACAGTGTTAACTGGGATTATTGATCATGACTACCAAGAGGAAATTGAACTACTTCTCCACAACAGAAGTAAGAAAGAGTATGTCTGCAATACAGGAGATCCCTTAGAGCATCTCTTAGTGTTATCATACCCTGTGATTCAAGTCAGCAGAAAACTGAAACAACCCAGTTTAGCTAAGACTACAGATGGCATAGACCCTTTCAATAATAAAGATTTGGGGCACCTTACCAGGTAAAGAATAATCACCTGCTGAGCTTCTTGCTGAAGGTCAAGGGGCTAAAGAATGGGGAGTACAAGAAGATAGTTATAAATACCAGCTGTGACTATATGATAAGTTAAAGAAACAAAGTCTAATTGTCATGAGTATTTCCTCCTTACTTTATTATGAATATATTTGTGTATATATGCATCTACACACACATTAAGCAAATATTTTTGGTTTTTTATTGCCTTATTCCCTTACATAATGTAAAACATACAGACTTTATATCAATACTTTATATTTAAATATTGTTAATTTTATATCATAGTATTCATGTTATGGGATAGCAAGAGAAGAGTAAACATAACTCAAGGACCTTACCTCCTCTTCTGAGGAAGGAATTAGTGCATTTCACACATATGCAGGATATTTGTATTATGTTAGGCAGAATTATGACTTTGTTATTGTCTTTATTTGAAGATTAAATATAGTTTAAGGAGATGTGTACAGATGACAAGTTGACACGGTGTAAACTTGTGATGGTTAATTTTATGTATCAAATTGACTGGATTAAGAAATGCTCAGAAAGCTGGTAAAACATTATATTTGTGTGTATCTGTGAGGGTATGTTCATAAAAAATTAGTAGACTGAGTGAAAAAGACCTACCTTGATCAATGTGGGTGGATATTATCCAGTTCGTTGAGGGCCTGAATAAAACAAACTATGGAGGAAGGGCAATCTCTCTCTCTCTCTCTCTCTCTCTCTCTCTCTCTCTCTCTCTCTCTCTCTCGTGCTCTCTCTCTCTCTCTCTCGTGCTCTCTCTCTCTCTCTCTCTCTCTCTCTCTCTCTCTCTCTCTCTCCAGCTGGTGTATCAATTTTTTCCCTGCCCTTGGAAACAAAGCTCCTAGTTCCCAGGCCTTTGGACTACAGAACTTACACTGGTGCCTTCATCCGTGATTCTTAGTTCTTCAGACCCAGACTGAATTACACCACCAGATATCCTCATTCTCCAGCTTGCAGATTGCATATCATGGGACTTCTCAGCCTCACAATTGTGAGAGCCAGTCTGAATAATAAATCTCTTATACAGTCATGTGCCACATAACAATGCTTTGGTCAATAATGAACTGCATATGTGATGATGGTCCCATAAATTTTAATGGACCTGAAGAATTCCTACCTCTTATTGATGTTGTGGTTGCCATAAGGTTGTAACACAATGTATTACCTTTCCTATGTTTATATATGTTTAAGCACACAAGTACTTACCATTGTCTTACAACTGCCTACAGTATTCAGTACAGTAACTTGTTATATAGGTTTGTAGCTAGAAATAAAAGGCTATGCCATATAGTCTGGGTGTGTAGTAGCCTATACCATTTATGTTCATGTAAGTACACTCTATGATGTTTGTACAATGATAAAATCACCTAATGACACATTTCTCAGAAAGTATCCCCATTGTTAAGGAATGTATAATTGTATATCTATATATATCCTATTGGTTCTCTTTCTCTGGATAACCCTGACTAATACAGCATGGGTGTATATGCATGCACATATGCACACATATGAGAGAGAGAGTGCAAAGGTGGCAAAATAATTAACAAACTCTGAATCTAGGTGGATGATTTATGGTATTCTTTGTATTATTGTTTCAACTTTTCTAAAAAGTTAAAACTTTGCAAATTAAAAAGGAGGAAAAAATAAAATTATCAAATGTGAAATAAAATATAATAAACAGGCCCATCTGAACTTTTCCAATTTAGAATAAGTTATGAATCAAGGTGAAATTTCTATATAAAAATATCATAAATGACATTATTTTATCAACCTTTGGATGATACCAAGGATTATTTTTGTCTACTGGCTATAGTGATTTAAGAATGGGAATCCATGACCAGGAGGATATTAAGTGATAAATGAAAGTAGAAAATAATTATGAGTGCTTAGTATTTGCCAGGGCAGGGATTGTTTCTTGTTGAGTAAACCAAAAACATGCCAATAAGTTCATTTTATTTCATGGAATTTTATCAAGTAGATAATTAATTGAGGACATGCAGCATATAAAGTGTTTCATCACAATGCCAACTGTTAACTGAATATGAGAATATAAAAAGCTTCACATAATAGCAGGGGTATGGACTAGCACAGTTATTATGGAAAGCATTCTGGCAATACATAATCAAGTCAGGTATAAAATAAACATATAAATTAGTAACCCCACTACTAAATACATCACAAAGAAATTTTTAAAGAAGTTCATAAAAATAGGTATAAGGATATTTAGGACAGTAGTTTTTGTGGTAGCTGGAAGTTGGAAAAAATATGGAGCTACATTATAAAAGAAACAGATAAAATGTGGTGGGTGTACACAACAATGTAACTATTAGAAGCAACATATTAACTGTGTATACTAGCTATACACACATCATACTGAATGAAACTACTGAAAAGAATGAGATCTATAACTTATGTATTAAACTTGTATTTTTGTTCTGATGCTTAGACATTTTGGGGCCTTGGTGACACTAAAGAGATTGCCCTTCCCAGAGTTATCTAATTCCTAGAGCTAACAAATCACTTGTCTGGGAGCGTGCCTTTCATATGCAAACCAATCAATCAATATTGTAACAACCTTATTTTGGGTGCTCTCACATTTGGGTCACTATTCCCCTCCCCTAATCACTCCAGGGCTATGTACCAGAAACCTAGAGACATCTTGTACACCCCAGAGCCTGCTGAAATTATTCAAACTAGCCAATCCTAAACCTGCCTACCCTGGCTCTGACATTCCTTTCAATAGAAACCACAATAAAGTCTCTTGACCACATGTTCCCCTCATTCTCTATGCCTCCTAACAGAACCTAGTACTTCCCCATGTAGCCCTGCATGTTGTGCCATGCCTCCTACTCTTGAGAACTATGAGTAACAAACTATATTTTCAATATAATCATCTTCTCACCTTTTTGCCTTATCATACCTAAATGATAATAAAATCTATATTTTAAAATATTCAATACTTGCCTCTTGGCAAGAGTAGCAAGAATCTATGATGAGAGCCAGCACCTGCTTCTTCTCACCCCCACCTCTAGAGCAACATAACCCACTCCAGGTGGGTGTGGTTAAAAAGAAAATTTCCTCTCTAGTCAGATTTCAGTCAAGGAATTTGGTATCTTATCAACAAGGACAGATGGCAAACATTTATTTTCCCCTCTACCACCAAGTCACAGGAACTAAATACCTGGCAAGAGTAACTGAGGGATTGGGTGGAGCAAGATGGCCTAATGGAACCTTCCATCAATTGTTCCCCTGAAGGAACATCAAACTAAACAACTATCTATGCAAAAAAGCACCTTCACAAGAGCTAAATAATCAGGTGAATATTCACTTACCTTGTTTTAGCATAATAAAAAAAGATGCATTGAATAAGGTAGGAAAGACAGTCTTGCATTGCCTACAGCATACTTTTCCCAACCCCATGCAGTGCAACTTGGTAAAACTATCTGTATGATTTGGAGGGAAAGGGAATTGAGTATGGAACTTTGCATTGGAACTCAGTGTGTGCCCTGCCATAGTTGAATACATCTCCAGGCAGAAGTCTGTTCTCTTTCATTTCAGGCTGATGCCATTGGAAGTTATATTTAAGTCCCACCATAGACCAGAGGGGAAACTGCGATCCCATTGGGAGAAAACTGAGTCCCTGCCCACTTCAGCACCATCTGACTAAAGTGGCCTTGGGCCCTGGAGAAATTTCAGTGGCAACCAGGCCATAGTGACTATGGACCTCGGGTGAGCCCTGGTACTGAGGTGGTCTTGGAGGCTGTAGGCTCAGCATGCAACTGAGTGTGACACCAACTGCAGTGGCCATGGGGGTGACCATATCACTCCTCCTATAATTCTAGACCATGATTCATAAAGAGAGACTCCTTATGCTTGGGAGAAGGAGAAGAAATAGCATAAGGACCATTTCTTTCAGCCTAGTAACAGCCACACTACAGTAAATTGCAGCACTGGGAAAAACACAGAAGTCCCAGATTCCAGGTCATTGCTTCCAAATGGCACATCTAAATGCATCTCAGGCCAGAAGGGAATCTCATGGAATAGACCTGAGTACTGCCCAGCTTCACCACTGGCTGACTATTATGTCCCTAGGCCTTGGATAAACATCAATGGCAGTCAGGCTGCAGAAACTTGTGAACCTGGGTGAGCCTTAATACTGTTCTGGTCTGGGAGACTATGGGCCTTGGGTACAACCCAGTGTGGTGTCCAATGTAGTGGCCATGGAAGTTCCTGCATCACCATTCTCACAACTCTCACAACTCTCCTCACTGGCTCCCAGTGTGGAGAAAGACTTCTTGCACTTGGGGATAGGGAAGGAAGGGAGTGAGGGACTTTGCCTGGGAACCCAGGGAATTCCTCTTTAACGTCCCCAAGTCTATCAAGGTTGAGTAGCTAGGAGTCTGCAACATTTATGTCATATCTGAGCTGGGAGAGCCCTGTACTGCTGAAATGGCTACAGTGACCACAGGCTTAATGAAGTCAATAATCAATCCCTTTTGAATTCTTGGAAAGCACTCTAGAGAAGATTGAATACAAACAAGGCCAGACTGCAAAGACTGCAACAGATAACTAACTCTTAATGCACAGACATTAATGAATGTCCATAAGCATTAAGAACATTTAGGGAAACGATCTTCTACAACAAACTAAATAAGGCACCAGTGGCCAATTCTGCAGTGACCGAGGTGTGTGACCTCTGAGATAGGGAATCCAAAATAGCTATTTTGAGGAAGCTCAATGAACTTCAAAAAACACAGAGAAATAATTGAGAAATTTATTTGAGACATTTAACAATAGGATTGAAATAGTAAAAAGAAAAGCAGAAATTCTTGAGTTGAAAAATAAAATGATGGACAAACTGAAAAATGGCATCAGAGTGTCTTAACAGCAGAATTGACTGAGCAAAAGAAAGAATGCCAAAAAATGATAAATGCTTGAGGTAATGGTAGACTAATTATTCAGATTTTATCAATACATGTATGCTTGATTCATATTACATGTGCCACACAAACATGCAAAACTATTATATTTCCATTAGAAATAAGATTTTAAAAATAAAAAAATAATTAGTGAGCTCAAAGATAGGCTATTTGGAAATAGATATTCATAAGAGTAAAATAAAATCAAAGAAGATCACATAAAATATCTAGAAAATAGCCTCAAAAATGCAAATCTAAGAGTAACCTTAAAAACAGAGGAACAAGATGAAATAAAAACTTTACTCAAAAAAAAAATGAAAGAGAATTTCCCAAACCTAAAGAATTATATGAATATCCAGGGACAAGAAAGTCAAACAACATAAGGAAGATTAATCCAAATGAGAATACCCCCAAAGCATAGAAGAATTACTCTCCAAGGTCAAGGACAAAAAGAGTATCATAAAAGCAGCAAGAGAGAAACTATAAGGAGCTCATACAACTCAATATAATAAAAACAATTACTCTAATTTAAAAAATGGGAAAGAGGCAAGTTTTCCCCAGGTCTGGGAACTAGACATTGGGCAAATTCAAGTCCTCCAGCACCATGTTTGTAACTGGCCCAAGTTGGAAGCCAATTGAGAAATCTTTGTGCCTCATGTTTATTTATATAAAACCAAAGTAGAGAAATCAAGTTTGGGAAGGCAATGTATCACACCCTCTTGACACTGAGCAGCAGAGCTCCTGGCTGAGGAGAACACATGAACTGCAAAGCTATCAGTTTTGAGCTGAGGGAAGAAGTTCAGATGAGAAAAATTCAGCATAAGAACTCTGTCAATATGAAAAAAAAACAGGCAGTTATAATGCTCCCAAATAATCACAGTAGCTCTCTAGCAACAGACTCCAACCAAAAGGAAATTATTTAAATGTCAGATATTAAATTCAAACTATGGATAGTAAATAAGCTCAGTGTGATCCATGATAAAATTAAAAACCAACACACACACACACACAAACAGAAAAAATAATTCAGGGCACAAATGAAAAACTCACTACAGAGCTAGATATTTTTTTTAACAAATAACAGAACTTCTGTAAATGAAAGAATCATTTACAGAAATTCAAAATATAGTAGAACATACTAACAGCAGACTAGACCAAGCAGAAGAAAGAATTTCAGACCTTGAAGACAAGACTTTCAAATTAACCCTATAAATCAAATACATAGAATTACTAAACAAGAAAAATGAACAAACTCCCCAAGCAATATGGGACTGTGTAAGGCACCCAAACATGATAATCATAGACATCCCTGAGGGAGAAGTAAAAGCATAAAGCATCGGAAATCTTATTGAGAGAATAATGGAGGAAAACTACCCTGCCCTTGCTAGAGATTTACACACGTAGATACAAGAAAGTCATTGAACTCCTGGAAGATTCATTTCAAATAGGACATCACCAATCACATCGTCATCAAATGGGCTGAAGCCAAAGGGAAGGAGAAAATTCTATAAGCTGTGAGACAAGAGCATCAAGTAACTTACAAAGGCAAACCCATGAGGCTAATAGCAGAATTCTTTTTTTAAGATATAAAAGTAAAAAGAAGCAGGTTTATTTTATCCTTTAGAAGGACAGAATGAGAGAGAGAGGGGGGGAGGGAGGGAGCGAGAGAAGGAGGGAGAGAAATGAACATGAAAAGAGCAGGGAGACAGTGGAGCCTCCCCCAGACAAAGAAGGGAGATGCCAGCCTAACAGCAGACTTCTTAACAGAAACCTTAAAGTCAGAAGTGATTGGGGTCTGATTTTCAGTCTTCTTAAATGGAATAATTGTCAACCAAGAATTTTGTATCTTGAAAATCTAATGTTCATAAATGAAAAAGAAATAAAATCTGTCCAGACAAGCAGACAATAAGGGAATTTGTCCCCACTAGACCTGCCATAAAAAAAATGCTCAAAATTTCTCTAAGCACCAAAAATAACAGCCAATACTCATGAATGTAAAAACACTTGAGAGTGAAAACTCACAACACTTATAAAGCAGTAAAACAAGGCAGAATGCAAAGCAACTGGCAAAAATCAATATGTTGACTGCAAAAATATCTCACGTATCAATATCAACACTTGAATGTCTAAATGACTCAATAAAAAATATACATTGAAAGAATGGATTATAAAAACACAACCAAAACATCTGCTGTCTCCAAAAAAACCATTGAACTAAAAAAAATCACATAGACTCAAGGGAAAGGGGTGGATAAAAATGTTCAACACAAATGGAAACCAAAAATGATCAGGACTAGCTAATGAACAACAGCAGTAAAAAAAAAAAAAGAAAGAAAGAAAGAAAGAAAGAAAGAAAGAAAGAAAGAAAGAAAGAAAGAAAGAAAGAAAGAAAGAAAGATAAAGACATTCATTATATAATGATAAAAGGATCAATTCAAAAAGAAGATATAGCAATTCTAAATTTATGTGCCACTGAGTGAAGTTCCCAGATTCATAAAACAAATCCCACCAGACTTAAAAAATAAAATAAAGAGCAAAATAAATATAATGAGAAACTTCTACTCTCCATTGACACATTGACAGAAGAGGACAGATAAGTGAGATAGGAAATCAACAAAGAAATACTGGACTTAATCATGACTCTAGAACAAATGGACCTGACAGACATTTATAGAACACAGTCCCCGAAAACTGCAGAATATACATTCTTCTCATCAACACATGGAACATTTTCAAAGATATGCCACACATTATTCCACAAAACAAAAATCATCAAATTTTATAAAATTAAAATCACACTATGTATCTTTAAAGACCACAGTGTGATAAAACTAAAAATCAATTCCAAAAGAAATTCTCAAAATTATACAAATACATGGAAACTAAACAACCTGCTGCTGACCAATCTCTGAGTCAATGATGAGATCAAGATGGAAATTTAAAAATTTTTTGAATTGAACGAGAATGGCTCCCTAGCAACTAAAATCACTAGAATACAGAAAAAATAGTGCTAACAGAAAAATTCATAGAAATAAATTCCTACAACAAAAACAAAGAACACGAATTAAGAACCTGATGTTACACCTTGAGGAAGTAGAAAAAGAGAAACAAACCAAACCCAAAACAAGCAAAAGAACAGAAATGATGAATCAGGGCCAAACTAAATAAAATCGAAAGCAAAATCAATATAAAATGCTAATAAAATGAAAAGTTGGTTCTTTGAAAAGTTAAATAAAATGGATGGACCACTAGCTAGATTAAATATAAAAATAAGAAAGAAGAATCAAGCGAGCTTAACTAGAAAGAAAAAGAGACAGTACCACTGATACCACAGAAAAATAAAAAGATCACTTAATAACACTATACAGATGTCCATGTGCACACATTAGAAAATCTAGAAAAATTGGACAAATTTTGAGAAACACACAACCTCCCAAGCTTGAATCAGGAAGACATAAAAATCTTGAACCAATTAGTAAGCAGGGAGATTGAAACAGTAATAACAAATTTCCAACAACAACAAAAACAACAAAAAAGCCCAAGACCAGAAGTACTTCTAGGTGAATTCTACCAAACATACAAAAAAGAAATTGAACATCTCCTACTGAAACAATTCGACAACATTGAGAAAAAGGGAATCCTCCATAACTCATTTCAGAAAGCAAATATCACCCTGACACCAAGTCCAAAAGGACACAAAAACAAAAGAAAACTACAGACCAATATCCCTCATGAATATAGATGAAAAAATGCTCAAGAAAATACTAGCAAACTGAAGCCAACAGCACATCAAAAAATAATTCAGAGAAAGATGGAGCATGGTGACCAAATAAAAACTTCCAGGGTTTGTCCCTCCTCATCAATAACAAATTAAAAAATTATCCGTGCAAGGAAGCAGCTTCATAAGAACCAAATATCAGGTGAGAAATCACAGTATCTGTTTTTAACATTATAAAAAGGTAAGAGGCACAGAAGGGGGCAGAAAAGACAGTACCTTTATTTGAAAATATTAAGGGGGTACAGGTGTTTTAGGTTACAGGGTGATTTCTGTAAATTTTGAGTCTCATTTATAGGTGTGACTGTCACCCAAATAGTGTTCATAGTATCCATTAGATAAGTTTTTCCCCCTCCCATCCTATACCTCAGTGTTTGATTTACACTGATTTTTTTTATTATTTTTTTATTTCAGAATATCATGGCAGTACAAATATTTTGGTTACATATAATGCCTTTTCCTCACCCAAGTCAGATCTACAAGCGTGCATTTCGCCAATACAGTGAACTGTGCACCCATTAGTTGTGAGTTTACCCATCCTCATCACCCCCCTCCCACCTGACCAACACCCGATGAATATTACTTCCATGTGAGCACCTTAATGTTGATCAGTCGGCACCAAATTTATGGCCAGTAGATGTGGTGCTTTTTTCCCCATGCTTGTGATACCTCACTTTGAAGAATGGACTCAAGCTCTAACCAGGATAATATAAGAGGTGCTAGTTCACCACTATTTTTTGTAGTTTGTAGTCATGTATTGATTGACACTTAGGTTGCTTCCACATCTTTGCAATTGTAAATTGTGCTGCCATAAACATTCAAGTGCAGATGTCTTTATTATAAAGGGTCTTTTTTTCCTTCGGGTAGATGCCCAGTAGTGGGATTGCTGGATCAAATGGTATTTCTATTTTTGGCTCTTTGAGAAATCTCCCAATTACTTTCCATGGGCATTTTACTAATTTGCAGTCCCTTGAGCAGTATAAGAGTGTTCCTGTCACTCCACATCCATGCCAGCATTTGTTGTTTTGGGACTTTCTGATAAAGGCCATTCTCACTGGAATTAGGTAATATCACATTGATGTGCATTTCCCTAATGATTAGAGATGTTGAGCACTTTTTTATATGTTTTCTAGTCATTAGCCTGTCTTCTTTTAAAAGTTTTGTTTCGTGCCCTTTGCCCATTTATTGATGGGTTGTTTGATTTTTTCTTGTTAATTTTCTTGAGTTCTATATAGATTCTTTTCATCAGCCCTTTATCAGATGTGTAGCATACAGATATTTTCTCCCATTCTGTAGGCTGTCTATAAGAGTTTTCCCCACATTTTCTTCTGGAATTCTTAAGGTTTCATGCCTTAGGTTTAAGTCTGTTATCCATTGTGAGTTGATTTTTGTGAGCAGTGGGGATCCAGTTTGAATCTTCTGCTTGTGGTTATCCAGTTTTCCGAGCACAATTTATTGACTAGAGATACATTTTCCCAGTGTATATTTTTGCCTTCTTTGTGAAAGATTAGATGACAATGAGGATGGTTTTACATCTGGGTTCTCAGTCCTGTTCCAAAGGTCTATGTCTCTGTTCTTATGTCAATAGCATGCTGATTTGGTTATTATAGCATTGTAGTAAACCTTGAAGTCTGGTAGACTGATGCCTCCCAATTTGTTCTTTTTGGTTAAGATTGTTTTAGCTGTACGATGTTTTCTCGGGTTCCATATCAAGTGTAGAATTATTTTTTCTAGATCTTTAAAGAATGATGGTGACATTTTGATGGTGTGCTCATTGGATAGTTCTAATTTAATATTTAAGTATGTGTTGTGTGTATGCCCATTCTTGAAATACTTCACATAGGAGAATGATCTCCAGTTCAATCCAGATTGTTGCAAAATGTATGAATTCATATTTTGTGACTGAGTAGTATTCCACGTTATACTTATACCACATTTTATTAATCCACTCATGAATTTATGAGCACTTGGGTTGACTGCACATCTTTGCAATTGTGAATTGTGCTGTAAAAAACATTGAAGTGCAGGTGTCTTTTTAATAAAGTAGCTTCTTTTATTTTGGGTAAATACCCAGTTGTGGGATTGTTGGATCTAATGGTAGTTCTACTTTTAGTTTTTTGAAGAATCTCCATACTGTTTTCCACAGAGTTTATACTTTTGAAGTCCAACCAACAGTGTATAAGCATTTCTTTCTCTCTGCACCGACTCCAGCATGTACTGTTTTTACTTTTTTAAAAAAGCCATTCTAACTGGGGTAAGATAACATTTCATTGTGGTTTTAATTTGCATTTCCTTGATAATTAGTGACATCAAACATTTTTTCATATGTTTATTGGACATTTGTCTTTCTTCTTCTGAGAAGCTTTGATTCATGTATTTTACCCAATTTTTAGCAGGGTCGTTTGTTTTTTTCTTGCTCATTTGCTTGAGTTCTTTATAAAATCTTAGTGATTAGCTGCTTATAACATGTAGCTTGGAAATATTTTCTTCAAAGTTGTCTATTTTCTCCAAGATTGTCTATTTACTGTGTTGAATGTTCCCCCAGCTCTGCAGAAGCTTTTTAATTTAATCAAATGCCATTTATTTATTTATTTCTGTTTTTGCCATGATTGCCATTAGAGTCTTAGTCATATATTCTTTGCCTAAGCTGATATCTAGAAGAGTTTTCCTACATTTTACTCTACAATTTTTATGGTTGCATGCCTTAGATCAAAGCCTTTAATCCATCTTGAATTAATTTTTGTGAATGGTGAGAGATAGGGTATGTTTCATTGTTCTGCATGTGGCTATCTGAATTTCCTAGCACCGTTTATTGAATAGGGATACTTTTCCCCAGTGTATGTTGTTGTTGGCTTTGTCAAAGATCAGTTGGTTGTAGGTAAATGGTTTAATATCCCAATTTTCTGTTCTGTACCATTGCTGTATGTCACTATTTTTGCACCAGTACCATGCTGTTTGGTTGCTATAGCCTTGAAGTATAGTTTGAAATCTGGTAATATGGTGCCTTCTGATTTGTTCTTTTTGCATAAGACTGCTTTGACTATTTGGGCACTTTTATGGTTCCAAATGAAGTGTAGAATTATTTTTTATAGATATGTGAAATATGTCTCTGGTAATTTGATGGGGATTGCATTGAACTGTAAATCACTTTGGACAGTACGAATATTTTAACAATGTTAATTCTACCTATCTATAAGCATGCTATGTTTTTCCATCTGTTTTTATCCTCTGCAATTTCTTTCCTCCGAGTTTTGTAGTTGTTGTAGAGATCTTTCACCTCCTTGGTTAAATGTATTCCTAGGTATTTTATTTTCTTTGTCGTTATTGTGAATAGTATTGAGTCTTTGATTTGTCTCTCAGCTTGACTATATACAAAAATGCTACTGATTTATGTACACTGATTTTGCATCCTGAGACTTTGCTGAATTTATTTACCAATTCCCAGAGACTCTGGGTGGAATCTTTAGGGTTTTATAGATACAAGATCATAGCATCAGCAAAGAGCAATAGTTTGACCTTTTCTATCCCAATATGGATACCCTTAATAGTCTTCACTTCCCTGATTTCTTTGGCTAGGATTTCCAATACTATGTTCAATAGAATGGGTGACAGTGGGTATCCTACTCATGTTCCAGTTCTTAGGGGAAATGCTTTCACCTTTTCCCCATTCAGTATGATGTTGGCTGTGGGATTGTCATATAAGGCTTTTATAATTCTGAGATATATTCCTTTTATGCCTCAATTGTTGAGGCTTTTTATCATGAAAGGGTGCTGGATTTTGTCAAATGTTTTTTCTGCATCTATTGAGATGATGGTATGGTTTTTGTTCTTGCTTCTGTTTATGTGGTGAGTCACATTTACCAATTTACATATGTTGAACCATCCTTGAATTGCTGGAATGAAGCCAACTTGGTCCTGTGGATTATTTTTTTGATGTGCTGTTGAATTAGGTTTGTTTGTATTTCAATGAGTATTTTTCCATCTATATTCATAAGGGGTATTGGTGTGTAGTTTTTGTTTTTGTCATGTGTATTCTGGCTTTGGTGTCAAGGTGATACCGGCTTCATTGAATGAGTTGGGGAGGATTCCCTCCTTTTTGATGTTATGAAATTATTTCTGTATTATGAGTACAATGTCTTCTTTGTAGGTTTGATAGAATTCATCTGTGAATCCATCTGGCCCAGTACTTTTTCTGTTGGGAGGTATTTTATTACTGTTTCCATCTCACTGATTGTTATTGGTCTATTCATGAATTCTATTTCTTCCTGGTTGAGTCTTGGGGGATTGCGTGCTTGCAGGAATTTACCCATTTCCTGTACGTTCTCTACTCTATATGTATAGATATTTACATAGTGTTCATGGATGATGTTTTGTATTTCTGCAGTATCAGTCATAATGCCACTTGTTTCAATTCTGATTGAGCTTATGTGGGTCCTTTCTTGTGTGTTCTTGATTAATCTAGCAAGAGGTCTGTCGATGTTGTTTACCTTTTCAAAGAACCAAATTTTTGTTTTGATAATCCTTTCTACTGTTTTTATTTTGTTTTGTTTTGTTTTGTTTTCTAATTCCTTTAGTTCTACTCTGACCTTCACTGCTTCTTTTCTTCTGATGGTTTTGGGTTTCGTTTGTTCTTCATTTTTTAGTTCCTTGAGGTGTGACATTAGGTTGTTAGTTTGTGATTTTTCTGTCTTGTTGATGTAGGCATTTAAGGCTATAAATTTTCATCTAAGGAATGCCTTTCCTGTGTATCATGGATTTTGATATATTGCGTCTTCTTTGTTGTTCAGTTAAAAGAACTTTTTGGTTTCTATCTTATTTCATTTTTGACTCAATAATCATTCCGCAGCAGGTTGTTTAATTTCCATGACTTTGTGTATGTTTGAGTGTTTCTCTTATGGTTGATTTCTAATTTTATTCTGCCATGGTCTGAGAAGGTCTACAGTATAATTTGTTTTTTTTTTTAATTTGTGGAGACCTGTTTTGTGGCCTAAAATAAAATCAATCTTGCAGAATGTCCCATGTGCTGCTGAGAAGATTGTGTATTCTGTAGTTTTGGGGTAGTATGTTCTGTAAATGTCTGTTAGGTCCATTTGATTTAGAATTTGTGTTAGTCCATTTTTTATTAATATTTTAGGCTGTAATAATTTGTCAAGCTCTGACAACGGGGTGTTGAGATCTCTGGAAATTATGATGGGTGGTATTTACTTCTTTGCTTAGCTCTATTAATATTTGCTGTATTTATCTGGGAACTCCTCTGTTTGGTGCATATATATAGGATTGTTAAATCTTCTTGTTTAATTGCTCTTTTATCTGTGTATAATGACCTTTTCTATTAATAGATTTTTTTATTTCAGGATATTATGAAGGTACAAACATTTTGGTTACATTTTAAATCATTGCCTCTCCCTAGTGGGGGTCAGAGGCATGCCCTTCACCCCCAAAATGCTCACCTTGTCCTATAGTTGTGAGTTTACCCCTCCAACCCCCCATCCCTGAAGAATATTACTACCATGTGAGCACCATAGTATTAATCAGTCAGTACCAATTAGATGGCGAGTACAAGTGGAACCTATTCTTCTGATCTTGTGTTACCTCACTTCGAATAATGGGCTCAAACTCAATCCAGGAAAATATAAGAGGTGCTAGATCACTGTAGTTTCTTATGAGTAATAGTCCATTGTATACATATATCAAATGTTAATAATCCACTCATGAATTAATGGGCACTTAGGTTGTTTTCACATCCTTGCAATAGTGAATTGTGCTGCCATAAACATTCGGGTGCAGATGTCTTTATTATAGAATGTCTTTTGTTCTTTTGGGTAGATGCCTAATAATACTATTGCTGGATAGAATGGTATTTCTATCTTTAGCTCTTTGAGGTATCTCCAAATTATTTTCCACAGAGATTGTACTAATTTGCTGTCCCACCAACAGTGTAAGAGTATTCCTGTCTCTCCACATTCTCGCCAGCATTTGTTTTTTTGGGATTTTTTGATAAAGGCCAATCTCACTGGGGTTAGGTGGTATCTCATTGTGGTTTTGATTTGCATTTCTCTAATGATTATAATGACCTTTTTTGTCTTTCTTTACTTTTGTTGGCTTAAAATTATTTTATCTGATATGAGAATGGCTATACCTGCTCTCTTTTGATTTCTATTTGTGTGGAATACTTTTTTCCATTCTTTCACATTGAGTCTGTGTGCATCCTCGTTGTTTAGAAGTGTGTCCTGGAGACAGTAGGTATTTGGGTTGTGTTTTTTCTTCCATTCAGCCAGCCTATGTCTTTTGAGAGGAGCATTCAAGTCCATTAAATTCAACTGATAACATTGATATGTGGGATGTTGGCCTGTTCATCCTATTAGTTCCCTTATTGCTTTGTTTTACCTCTTGTTGTACTGTTTTATAAGAGTTGTTACTTTTTTATTTATTTACTGGTAAATTTACACTGGTTGGAACCTGTTGTGCTGATTTGTGTTTAGTACCATTCTGAGTATTTTATAAAAAGTGGGTCTGGTCATGGCAAATTCCCTCAGTGTTTACTTGTCTGGAAAAGACATTTTTTCTGTCTCTTGTAAAAACTAACTTTTTCAGGATACAAAATTCCAGGCTGGTAGTTGTTCTGTTTAAGTTAGTTGAACATGAGGCCCCAATCCCTTCTGGCTTATAAAGGTCCTGCTTAGAAGTCTGCAGTTATCCTGACAGGCTTTCTTTCATAGGTTATTTGATGCTTTCCTCTTGCTGCTTGCAGAATTTTCTCCTTCATTTTGACTTTGGCTAGACTGATTACTATGTGTCTTGGGGATGACTTATTTGCTATGAATCTTTTCAGTGTTTGATGTCCATCTTGTAACTATATGTCTGAATTTCTGGTGATACCAGGGAAAATAAGTTTTCCATGTTTTTAGCCCTTTCTTTTCCCTCAGGGATACCTATAATTAAAATATTACTGTGAGACCCTGTGTGGTGGCTTATGCCTGTAAACCTAGCAATCTGGGAGGCTAAGGAGGAAGGATCGCTTGAGCTCAGGAGTTGGAGATCAGCCTGAGCAAGAGCAGGACCCTGTCTCTACTAAAAAAAAGTAGAAAACATTAGCTTGGAAACTAAAAATAGAAAAAATTAGATGATCATGGTAGTTTACACCTATAGTCATAGCGATCTGGGAGGCTGAGGAAGTATGATCTCTTGATCCCAGGAGTTTGAGGTTGCTGTGAGCTAGGCTGATACCAAGGCACTCTAGCCCAGGCAACACAGGGAGACTCTATCTCAAAAAGAAAAAGATATATATATATATATATATATATATATATATTAGTTTGCTTCACATAGTCTAATAGGTCCCTCAATGATTACTCAGACATTTATATCATTTTCTCTGCCTCTTCAAATGACTGGGTTATCTCCTGAGCCTTGATTTGAAGCTCTGAGATTCTCTCATCTCCTTGGTTTAACCTGCTATTAAAGCTTTCTGCTGTGTTTTGAAATTCCCTGGATGACTCTTCCATTTCTTTAAGTTCAATTATATCCTTTCTTATGGTATCTAGCTCTCTAGTAATTTCTCCCTTTTTCCTTGATTTCCTGAGATATATTTCAGCTTTTTTGTCAGTTTTCAACTTTCTCTTCAATTCCATTCATCTAATTTGCCATCCATATTCTGGATTCCATCTCTGTCATTTCAGCAATATCCTTGTGAGCTGAGTCCACTACTATAGCTCCATTGTGTTCCCTTGGGGGTGTTGAACTATTTTGTTTTTTCATGTTTCCAAGGTTCTTTTGCTGGTTTCTTCTCATCCAGTTACTCCTCTCTCAGCTCTGAATTAATAGGCTTGCAGGGCACCGGTTCCCATTTGGTAGGCACTCTCTCAAACCAAGTCTGGGAGTGATGGATGTTCAGGGAAGGGGTCCTGAGTAAAGAGTTGGACCTCAGGGAGATTCTGCTAGTCCAGCTGTTGTGGTGGGGACTCAGTGTGGGTCTTTGGTACCAGCCACAACTCTTCAGTCTCAACGGTGGAGTTACAGGAACAGCAGGGGCCCAGGAACCACAGGGGCAGAGCCTCACACTTAGGCACAAAGAGAGTTTCAGAGCCGGCTCTGAAAATCTTGGGGGCACAAGCCACCCATATGGGGGGCTACTCCTCCAGCACAGGGACTGCATATGCCCAGTCATGTAGGCAGGGATTTTTCTCAGTGTCCCAGGGTCCATGTAGGAAGGCGAGAGCTGCTAGTCAGTGAAAGCTCTCCCATCACACAAAGGATGCACTAAGGCAGTAGGCTTAGGCTTCCTAAGTGGTGCCTGAGGCATCTGAGGCTCCTCCTCTGTTCAGCTCCCAAGTCAAGGAGAAGCCGTGGTAGACCCCAGTCACAGAGCAAGACATGCAGGAGATTCTGTTCCGTCCCCAGCCTGGCAGGGGTGGTGCAAAGGCTATAACTGGAAGGCTGGGTCTTGAGAGCACCTGGCTTGGTGCTCCAGAGGAATTAGGATGCTGTCAGTCGCACAAACCTGGGATTGAAAGGCGCCAGGTCTCTGCTTCACCTGCTATCTGGTTAAATGTCTCTGCACAGACTCTGAGCAGCTCCCTGATTAGCCCAGAGATCTGCAGTCAAAAAGAGAGACACTTCACTGATCATACGCTCTGTAACTTTTGTTTCCCTCCTAAAAAACAGTGTCCGCTTGAGTTGCCTCTATCCTTTCTTCACTTCTTCCCAGCAGTGTGAATTGTATTGGGATCCCTAGCTTAATCTCTGATAAGATGGGTCATATTTTTGAGTATGCCTTGTTTGATTGAGTTGGTAGATGCTGTAATGAGGAATATATTTATTTTTTCTTTGTTTGTTTTATTTCAGCATATTACAGGGGACAGATATTTAGGTTACATATATTGCCTTTGCCCCATCCGAGTCAGAGCTTCAAGCATGTCCATCATCCAGGTAGTGTACACTGCACCCATTTGGTGTGTATATACCCATCCCTTCCTTCCCCCTCCCATCTTCCTGACACCCCATGAATGTTATTGCTATATGTGCACTTACATGTTGATCAGATAAAACCAATTTTTTGGTGAGTATAAGTGGTGCCTGTTTTTCCATTCTTGTGATACTTCACTTAGTAGAATGGGCTCCAGCTCTATCTAGGATAACACAAGAGGTGCTAGCTCACCATTGTTTTTTGTGGCTGAGTAGAACTCCATGGTATACATATACCATCTTTTATTAATATACTCATGTATTGATGGGACACTTGGGTTGTTTCCACATCTTTGTAACTGTGCATTGTGCTGCTATAAACATTCTAGTGCAGATATCTTTCCCTAATCATCAGGAAAATGCAAATTGAAACCACAATGAGATATCACTTATCTCCAGTGAGAATGCCCTTTATCAAAAATTTCCAAAACAATAAATGATGGCATGGATGCAGAGAGATAGGAACACTCATATACTGTTGGTTGGACTGAAAACTAGCACAACCTCTGTGGAAAGTAATATGGACATAACTCAAAGAGCTACAAGTAGAACTACCATTTGATCCAGCAATCCCATTACTCGGCATCTACCCAAAAGAACAAAAGACATTCTATGAAAAAGATGTCTGCACTAGAATGATTATAGCAGCACAATTTGCAATTGCAAAGATGTTGAATCAATCCAAGTGCCCATCATTTCATGAGTGGATTAATAAAATGGGGCATACGTATACCATGGGGTATTACTCAGCCATAAAAAGGATGAATTAATTCCTTTTGCAACAAATTGGTTGGAACCAGAAACCATTATAAAAATATCTAAAGAATGTTTTTGTTGCTGCATTAATTGCTTTGGGGGTCTTCTTCTAGAATTCTTTGCCTAGACCGATGTCTGAAAGGGTCTTCCCAACATCCTCTTCTAGGATTCCTAAGGTTTCCTGCCTTAAGTTTAGGTCTGTTAACCATCTTGAGTGTGTTTTTGTGAGACATGAGAGGCAGGGATCCAGTTTCATTTTTCTGAATGTAGCTATCCAGTTTTCCCAGCTCCATTTATTGAAAAGAGATTCATTTCCCCAATGTATATTTTTGTCTGGTATATCAAAGATTAGGTTACCATATGCAGATGGTTTCATCTGTGGATTCTCAGTCCTGTTCCAAAGATAAATGCTTCTGTTCTTGTGCCGATAAAAAGCTAATTTGATTATTATTGCTTTGTAATACAACTTGAAGTCTAGAAGACTGATGCCTCCCAGTTGGTTCTTTTTGCTTAAGATTGCTTTGGCTATACGAGGTCTTTTCTAGTTCCAAACAAAGTGAAGAATTATTTTTTTCTAGGTCTGTAAAGAATGAAGATGGTACTTTGATGGGGATTGCATTTATTGTGTAGAACACTTTAGGTAAAATTGAAATTTTAACAATATTGATTCTACCAATCCATGAACAAGGTAGATTTTTCCATCTTTTAACATCTTCTACAATTTCTTTTTTTAGTGTTTCGTAATTGTCCTTGTATAAGTCTTTCATATCTTTTGTTAAATTTATTCCTAGATATTTAATTTTTCTGGAGGCTATAGTAAAGTGTATTGCCTTTTTGATTTGAGTTTCAGTTTGACTGTTTTTGGAGTAAATGAATGCCTCTGATTTGTGTGTATTGATTTTATAACCTGAGACTTTACCATAAATAAACAAATGGGATCTGATCAAATTAAAAAGCTTCTGCTCAGATAAAGAAACCATCACTAGAGCAAATAGACAACTTACAGAATGGGAGAAAATATTTGCTCTCTATACCTCCGACAAAGGTCTGATAACAAGAATCTACCTAGAACTCAAAAGAATTAACAAGAAAAAATCAAAAAACCCCATTTATAAATGGGCAAAGGAGATGAACAGAAACTTTTCCAAAGAAGACAGCATAATGGCCAGCAAACACATAAAAAAATGTTCAATATCTCTAATCATTAGAGAAATGCTAATCAAAACCACAATGAGATACCACTTAATGCCAGTGAGATTGGCCTCTATCAAAAAAATCCCAAAACAACAAATGCTGGCAAGGATGTGGAGACACAGGAACACTCTTACACTGCTGGTGGGACTGCAAATTGGTGCAACCTTTGTGGAAAAGAATTTGGAAATGCCTCAAAGAGCTAAAAATAGAATTACCATTTGATCCAACAATAGCATTATT